>JBAMCL010000519.1:0-27169 GCA_037075165.1 Hirtodrosophila histrioides
AGGCAGCATTTAAATCGGAGCACCAGCACCAGCAGCGGCACCAGCAGCAGCTCCAGAGCTCCACGAATGAAGTTGCAAAACAGAACACGCAAAGGTTAATCAACTCTGCGTTTGGCTTTGCCAACTTCCCAACTCGGCACTCGATTTTTCAAATGGCAGAAGAGTTGCCTCCGCCGTTGCCGTTGCCGTTGCCGTTGCTGTCGATGTCGACGTCTCCAGCGTGTGGCTCTCCACGCGCAGCTCCAGCTCCAGCTCCAACACTAGCTCCAGCTCCATTGCGACCAGTACCATGTTGTTGTCTGTGGCTTCACAAGCAAGCAAGGAATAGGCAACACCAGCAACAACAACAACGAACGGCATCTAATTGAATTGCTTGCATGTGCCGCTTATCTCACAGTATGTTTGTGTGTGCAGCTCCCATGACAATGGCATTGAAAGAGCAGCGTGCAAGCAAATGCAAAAAAAAGAGAGAGCGCTGCAGTTAAGAGAGGCGCGCTTGGAAATGGCGTATTGCATAATTTTGTGCATTTAAGCTTCGTGTAGGTGCCAAAGGCAGCGAGTGTGTGTTTGTTTTATGTGTGTGTTTGAGAGTGTGTTAGTGTGTTGTGTGTGTGGCATTGGCATTTGTATGGAGGCGCCTTTGGCCTTGGAGTTTTCAGATTGGCGTAGAAACTGGAATACTCCTGGAGGGATAATGTGCGTTGGCACTTTAAAATAAAAAGGAAATTTTTTATATTACAGGCAATCATTTTCCGATTGTACATAAAGAAGGATTGTTATACGAAGGGTAACAATTTAAAAATATGTATATAGTACATACATTTCAAAATAGTTAAGGCATCCTTCCCTTTACACGTTAGGTTAAGTTCAGAAGGCACTGAACGTTTCCAGCGATATTACATAATAAAATGGAAAGTTCCTTTTGTTGTAAAAAAAAAACATTTCAAAATTGTTTAAACATATGCGAAATAAATTTTATAAATATCAGCAATAAGGATATTTTTGAAAGTAATTATTTTTGTTGTAAACTGAAAAAATGATGATCATTATTTGAACAAATATCATTACTTTCAAAAATATCTTTATTGCTGATATTTATAAAACATTTTTAAAAATGTTGTATTTTTATATTTAAAAAAATCAATACTTTAGTTAAAACACCGAAACATTACCCAAATATTAGAAGTCTCACAAAAAAAGTAGTTTCTAAGAGCATATTTGGATCTTTGATTTATATTTTTCGTGTCTAAAAACGCCTTTCCAAATATTAATTTATTTTTTTTTTAAATCAATACTTAAGTTAAAAAACTGAAACATTACCAAAATATTTGAAATCTCACAAAAAAGGGAGATTTTTAAGCATATTTTGAGCTTTCATTTATATTTTTCATGTCTAAAATCGCCTTTTCAAATTTTTTTTTTTTTTTTTTAAATATCAATACTTTAGCTAAAAAACTGAAAAATTACCAAAACATTTGAAGTCTCGCAAAAAAATTATAATTTTAACCATATTTTGATCTTTAATTTTATATGTCTAAAATAGTTTTACCAAATTTTTTACCTTTTTTACCTGAAGTAAATTAGCTACTGTATTTATTTTTTTAAAAATACAATTTTGGGGTTTTCCTTAAAAAAATAAAATACTTTCTAAACTGTTGCTGAGTGAAAATTGTTCATTTCCTGCATACAGTGAGCTTATTTGCATTGCACATTGCCTGAATCATGCAACACACAAAGGCAGCTGTAAATACACCAATTACGCAAACAAGTTAAATATTTAAATGACCACCAGGCAAACACACACACAAACACACACACACACACACACACACACACACATACAGAGAAGAACAGTAAAAATGAAAATTAATAGCACAGAGTTCATTTTTCATGCAAACATTTCCACATCATTGCACGCAGTCTGTGGAAAATGTATGATTAATGTTCAGTTAAGTGAATTTCAATATTATTTGTACAGCGCTGGCGTATACGTGATATTCTTTTGTTTTTTCATTTGATAGACAGAGAAATGTAGTAATTACCATTAAGCTGCGAAAGTAATTCTCCTGGTCCACACGGCGTATGCTTAATAAGCTTATTTTAAGCCCACTCTTCTTATCAATTGATGGGCAAAACTGAATACAAAACTCTCTCTCAACGAAGCACTCGACCAAAATTCCAAAATAATTGCAGCTTATAAAATGCAAAACTTTCGGTGGCAGGGACGGGGGACGGGGGCAGCTTAAATTAGTGCAATGCGGGCCAAATAAAAACAAAACACAATAAAAAAGTAAACAAATGCTTGCTAAGAGCGCACTCAGAACTTAAGAGCGCAAGAGCAAGCAAAGAGAATTGATAGTGAGCTTTGGCTGCGGTAGGGGTAATAGCAATGCAAAGCTCTCGCTGCTGCTGCTGTTGCTGTCGCTGTCGCTGCCGCTGCTGCTGCTGGCAGAGCTGTTACCGGTTTTTTTACGCGACGTCAGCGTTGCAGCATAAGTAGGAAGGAAACCAGAAAGCGTCGCTGCGGCTGCGGCTGCGACTGTCGTTGTTGTCTGTGTGAATTTGTTGAGGCAGGTCCTGGCTAAAATAGGTACAGCCAACGAACTCAGCGCTCAGACAGACGTTGACGTTGTCTCTCTGTATGTATGTGTGTGTGTGTGTGTGTGTGTGTTGCTGCTGCTACCACCAAAGAAACATGTGGTAGGGCCAATGGGTGAAGACGCAGCAGCATTTTGGCAGCGTCTCTCTGTTGTATATATGTAACAACAACAGCAACATTGAACAGCAGGCACAACAAACATATGCAACATATAGCCAAAACACTCGATAGTAGATACAGCGACACACACATGCACGCGCTCAGCTGCAGCTGCAGCGTTAGCGTCAGCGTCAGCGTTAGCAGCGACTGCGCTGCTTCAGGCCGCGCTCAGTGGCATTTCAGTTTCAGTTTTTGTTGTTTCCGAGCATTTGCCGTTCAGGAAGCGCAACGCCAAGTTGCCCCAAGAAGCTGCCAATACATATACATACATACATCCAAACAGTACATATGTATATATGTATGTATGTATGTGTATATGTATATACGGGCTATAACTATGTCTATAACCGTTAGTTTTGACTGTTTTAGCCCGTCTAGTGTGCAATTTTAGTGTGTCTGCCTGGTCAGATTTTTAAATGACTTTTATTTCATTTATGTTTGTTTTTTTTGTGGGATATGAATATATAATGCAGTTTTTCAGTTTTTCTTTGTTGCAAATTGAATTGTTGCCGCAACAACAACAACAGGAACAACAACAGTCAGCAGCCAGCGGCTTACGTGGCCAGCAGACAAATCTATGGGGCATTGGCTAAAAGTCAAATAAAACCAGGCAGACAATGGGCCAGCTTTCAGTTGTAGTTATTATTAATAAACATCAAAGTATATAACATAAATAACCACAAAAATATACTAAATATTCTTTTGTTTTTATATTTACAGATGCAGCACAAGCGAGTACAGCAGAGATAATAATGAAAATCAACAGACAATGGACCAGCTTCAATTTGTATTAAATATTTATAAGTAGGTCTGTTTCCAGTTCCCAATATTTGGCTGTTTTAAAACTCGAAAATTTACTGGAAAATTTGGATTATTAGGATTGTGGAATGTGTAAAATGGAGCACTATTTAAAAAGGACTTTAAAAAGCATAGACAATTCTTAATTTACTTCTTAAACAGCAAAAAGATTCACAAATGGAAACAGGCCTGCAAAATTATATACATTTTCCTTTACAAAATATGCTAAATTTTCTTTTGTTACTCTACCTACAGATTGCATACCAAGCACAGCTTCTCCAAATTGTCTAACTAAGCAACAATATTAGTAAAATGATATCACAATCAATATATTGTTATTATTAAAAACATTACTAAACGTTTTGTACTTGCAGCTGTCTTCAATGGACTCAAAACAAATACAGGAATTTCGCAACAATGCAAAATCTTTGCATACAACAATGAACAATCTACAGGAAGGGGTGCAAAAAAGGACAAAAAACGACAAGGAAACAAGGAAAATATATATAAATCAATAAGAAACTGTAATCCAATGAGAAATGGTGCATACTTATATATGGACCATTAACAGAAACCCGTAAATCCGAACTTGTGCTGTTTAATATCTGTTACAAGACCGGCATTATGGGAGTCTGTCAATGCAAACAACTGGTTTTTGGCAAAAAGAAATATAAAACATATATATAAATTGAAGCAAAGAATAGCGCAGAAAGTAAAGCAACTCAAGTACAAAATTATTAATTAAAAAATTACAAACAACGATAACAAAAAGGAAACAAAGTTTACAAAAAACATCAGAAAACTACATCTCATTTAAATCATACATTAATATTGTGAATATTTTCGAGTTCAACGAACAAAACAATAGTGTAATAAATCAATTAATAATAATATTATAAACAGCAAAAATCTCACTAAAACAAACATTCATATCAAATCACTGCAATTCAATCATTATTTTATGTTAGAAAATTAATAATTTTAAGTTTAATTCATACAAAACGCAATTCCTTTATATAATCAATCCATCAATTTAAGTTTAGTTGTTTTCCTTGTTTTTTTTGTTATTGTTTATTTTGTGTTGTTATTTGCCAAGCATAAAAACCATTGCATTTAAAATAATCATCCCAACCAGAACCTAAACCAACAACCTGCAAGCAAAAAGGACTACACCATGGACCTTTTTCTCTCTGGCAAATTGAGGTAGTAGGTTGTATAGTAGTATCCATTAAGCATACTATGCAGCGTGCTAGCTTTCTTTGCTTGACTATAAGCCACAAAATAAAATTCCCATCAATTAAAATGACAATACAAACTTAACCCAGCCATACAATGTGTTAAAAACAGTGCGTGAAAGTGTTTTATTCAAAAAAAAAAAAGAGAAGAAAATAATTGTTAATATCAGAAATTCGCTGCATATTACACATTGGTATTAGTGACATGTGCAAATGTTTGTATGGCTGATTCCCTGAGACCCTAACTTGTGACTTTTAATACCAGTTTCACAAGTTTTGATCTCCGGTATTGGACGCAAACTTGCTGATGTTAGTAAAAAGAAGAAGATATAAGGAGGACGGCATGTTTCATACAAATCATCAGCAAAACATCATATCTAAGGTTATTTTCTTAAGAGACTGTACTGTAAAAGATGCCGAGAAAAGTGTGGAACAACTCTTCTGTACCTGTCGAGCTATCAACAAAGGAATGCTAAAATATCTATTAAGTCTACATATATCGGAATCCAAGACGGAATAAGATCTATCTTGGGGGGGCTTTTGGTCAAGTTCTCTGTGAATCGGACTTTACTGATCGTTCGGCATCAAAACGGGTCAAGTTCATAGCCCAAGTCTGCCTAACCGAATCTTCCCGAGCGATTTTTGCCTTATATCTGCTTTAAACTACCTTCTTTAACTATAAACTTTGAGCTGAATTGATGATCTATAAAGGAAACTAATCATTTGTTGAGCAGTAAGCAGGATCTGCCAGGAAACTGATGAAATTGTGATCATCTGTGCGCATCAATTTTGATTATCTGTGTGAGTATATTTATATTTCAACTGTGTTGAAAATTATATTGACTTTGTTTATTCCACAGTTTGGAGCGCATTAATGGATTGAATTGTAAGTGTTTATTATCTGCATTAAAAATAAAGCATAGATATAAACAAACATATTCTGTACAAAGTTGCAATTGATTTTTATTGGGTTTTCTTCATTGCGAATCGTTTTATTTTTTCATTTTTCAGAGAATATTAGAGCAGAGCAAATTAAATTATTATGAAAATGTTCTGCAATGCTGCAGAGTATTCGATAATTGTCACGATTGAAGAACATATTTCCGATCCTTTAAAGTGTATTCCTTTTGATAAGGACGATAGGTTCCATTATACTTACTTTTTTGGCTTCACAGATATTTGAGACATTTATCATATTTAACAGATTGGAATAATTTTGCAATATATAACGAATTATTACTGTGAACATCAGAGACATGGTTCAAAATAGATTGTTTTTCATAACAACTATATACTAGTATAATCAATTTAAATAGTACCAACTTCTGAAATTGTATTCATTCCGAAGTACTATCTACTTAAGTGTTCTTCTGCTTGTATAAAATTGATTAGAATACATGTAGCTGTAGAACTACTTTTCATAAAACAGCCTTTAAGAAAGCTGCTGAAAAATATATATTAATAACTCGAAGGGAAATCCAATTAGTTTTTGTATTTCGTTATTTTGGTTTTGCTGTAACGCTGATAAATAGTGGGAGCATATCTAACATGTGATGGCAAACTACTCCATTTTAGATAAGCATATAACAATAAACTTAGCATTTCCTGGCTATACTATAAACAATTAACATTAAGAAATTGATTCTCATTTATCTGATATTAAGTTTTTCTTCCTATTTCAGTTAAACTCAGATGCAACTGACGCTGTCTTCGTATGCAAACCAAAAGTGCAAACAATTTATGAATTTGACTTATTAACAAACATTTATTGTAAACCCAAAGTTGCGCTATCAGTTATTTGATACCATACACAACAAAATTGATGTAAAAACTACTATTAAGCACTAATTGGAGATGTGAATATGAAAGATGATGTGAGCTGAACAATTTCATTGTCATTTGATACAATAGTTGAGAGTATGCAAAAAAATAAAAGTACATGTAAAGTTGTATATCCTATTAAAGAAACGATGCTTCATTGATGCGTGCATTTGTTGTCCTTGGATTTCTTTTTACGATCTTCACTTGAATTCGATCGGCGTGTACCCTGAATTGGCATGTAAGGCGGCGTGGGGCTGGCGCTTTGATCTATATTCAAATATACAGATATGTTAATATATAATAAGTTGCTTTAAGTGTCTGGTTTAAATACATATATACCAAAGTTGCCGGATTTGGAGTATTTCATGTGCGGCGAGACATCGTGACCGATTGAGAGTGTGCTATCATGGGAACCCGCCTCGGAGCCGTAGTGCTCAGAACTGCAAGCAACAAAGAGCATTTAGCTATAGCCATTAAAGCGATTATAAATATATATCTGTTTACCGCGTCATCGAATTGTGCTGCTGCTGTTGCTGCACTGTCTCTGCGGCCATGTGCAATGAGATGGGTCGCTGACCTTGCCCAGCCGGTCGGCAGCTATCCACGGGCAGCGTATAAATATCATCCTCGCCACGACTGAGACTAATGGCCGCTGCAGCTGCCTGACGCTGTTGCCGCTGCATGGAACCGTGTGCGGAGGAGCTGTCCCGGGTGAGACTGCCATTGGTTAAAGTGCCATTGGGCTGGCGCTGCTCGCGGCTGCTGTTGAGCACATCAATCGGATTCGAATAGGCCTCCACATCGATATCCACTTGGGTTTGTGACAAGGACATGCAGTCCTGTGGCAGTGCTAGCAGCGGACCGCAGTGTGAGCCGTTGGTGCCACACAGCAGGCTGTTGACTCCGTTGCCTCCTGCAGCGGCTTCCTTTTGCTGCGATTTACGCAGGCGCGCCTTCTCCTTGGCGCGCTTCACTTTGGCTTTCTCCTGTTGGAAATGTGGATAAATTAAGTTTATTACAATTTGTTGTATTAGGAATTGTTATAATATTATACAATTTTAAAGTTCAGATACAGAATACTTTAAATGTTGTTACTTTAAGTGTTGTAAAGAGAACTTGCTGTAAGCTTAATAGATTTATAGATAATTCTGGGTATTTCTATTCGTAATAAATATACTGCTTATATATAATATAATTCTATCTAATTGAGCACATATATCAACTTTTCATATATAAATCAACAAAATCAATATTATTATTAAATTTGAAGTCGTTTAAATGGAACAATGAACTGATGCCGGGAACTTTTAGGAATGCAACTTGTAAGAATCTGTTGGATCTATCACAAGGATAAAATAGACACTGTTAATATTCAGAAACAAACTAGACGCAGTTTTATATAGTATCTTGTATTCCGGCTTAAGATATGCAAACATAAGTCCTTGTTTCTCTTACGTTTTGGAAATAGGTTGGATGCATAGTCAATTTTTATTTGGTTATTATATAAGTTAATACTCAAATATCAAAGAGTATACCTACTCGAAACCCTATATTCCACTTATATCTCCTATAAACTAGCGTTAGTTATTCTTCCCATTCTACTTACGCGCTCTTGAAGCATTTTGGCTAGTTCTTTGTCCTGGGCCTCGATGGCCAGCATGCGATCGAGATGCTCCTGTCGCACGCTATCCTTGCTCTCAATCGCCTGCAGGCGACGTGCCAGCAGCTGCAAAGAATTTAAAGTTATAAGTAATATGTTGAATATTTATATAGTACTGACTTCACCTCATCTTTCTGCTCCTGTTTGAGCTTCTTGCTCATCTCCTGTATCTCCTCCGGGGGCAGTCCAATATCGCGCAGGCTCGCATAGTCGCAAGGATCCACATAGAGCTCAATGTCATCGGCATGTTGCTGCATGTGACGCTCGGCGGCCTTGGAATTGCACAGTCCAAAGTTACCCACCATTTGATCGTATTTCTCCGGTGATAGTTTCTGAAATTTGGGTTCAGTTCGAAGTAAGTTTTCATGTGATGCCGAACGTTGTGGAGTTGCTGCATCGACAACGGTTGCTGCTGTTGCTGCTGCAGCAGCTGCTGTTGTTGCTGACATGCCGCGTATGCTGTCAGCAACATCGGCATAATCCACCAGCTCGTCGATGTCAACTGTGTGATTGATAAGTGTAGGCGTGTGCTGGGATGTGGCGGTGGTGGAGGCGATGGTGCTTTGTGCATAGCGACGTGCTGATTGATGTTGCTGATGTGCATGATTGAAGCGTGATTGTTGCTGATGTTGCTGTGGCGATGATGATGATGGCACGTGCTCAGCATCACTCACCAACAGCTGATTGTGTGTCTGTGTGTGTGGTGCGGTTTTTTGTCTACTGGGTGTGCTAGTTGCTGCTGCTGCTGCTGTTGTTGTTGCTGCTATTGCTGCTGGCATATCTAGTATATTTGGTATGAGCGATAGTCCTACATAGTTCTCTGTTTGTGAAAAGTGTTGCTGCTGCAGCTGCAATGGTTGTTGCTGCTGCTGCTGACTGAGATATCTAGCTTGCTGTGAGGTGCTGGGCTCAAGGCTGCCATTGGTCTGCTGTTGTTGTAGCTGTAGTTGCTGCTGCTGCAGTTGCAGCTGTTGCTGATGTATACTTGCTTTGGCTGGGCGTGGGGGCGGACGGCTCTTCTCGCGTGTTGCTGCTGGCGGCACGGGCGGCAGATTCACATAGATTTCCTGCAACGAGTTGATTGTTATTAATATGAAATTATATTTACAACATATGTTCTACATGCTGCAGAAAAGTCAACAACATTTTAAGTTTTTGATTTTTATAGATGCATACATAGCTTACATAGGAGATAAGTCTTCTATTGGTATAGTTTTTGTGGACTTATTAATATCAGCTTATTTATGTTTGTTAAGGATCATGTTAACATAAAAATAATTACTACATACATAGATGTAAAGGTACTAAGCCTGAGGCCTAAAATATAAATATCATTCGCCATTGTTATCAAAATATTATAATTAAGTCAATAAATTGAATTGAATATTTGGTAACTTGTTCCAGAAAATATTGTTCTTTATTACACTAATCTTTAAACATTAAATCGTTTAATTTTGAAAAGAATAAAATCAATTAAATTAAAATAAACTAATAAGGTGCGGAACAAATATAAAGAAATTTATTTTCTTTAAGTCAACAAAACTATTCGAAAATATTCAAAAAGAATTAAATATAATTCTCCAAAAGCTTTATTTTGTTAACAGAACTTGTATATTTGCATATTTGTATATTTGTCAGCATATATATAGTTACTTTTAAAGATTCTCTTGAACAGTATACAAATATTAATAAATATTTTATATATTTATATATATATGCACAAAACTTCAAAAAGGCTTAAATATAATTATACAGGAGCCTTATTTTGTTAACAGAACTTGTATAAGTATTTGCAAATATTAGTCAGCAAATATAGTTACTGTTAAGGATACTATTACTGCTACTCTGAGTTTTATTCTGACTGTTATAGTATTTGGTTAATTTCCTTTGATAATAACAAAATCATTCATGGAAGTTTCAGAGAAGTTTATATTGTAGAACTCCTCAATAAAATAATAGAACAATAACTCTGAGTTTATTTAAACGTGTAGAAAGACTTTAAATGAATAAATGAATAAGCTGTGTCTTGTGACTCTGGGAAATATCAAAATAAATAAATAAGTATATATGAATATACATTAAGTCGAAGTCCCTAACATAAATTACTCGATAACTTAATTGATATTTGGTAATAGTTAAATGAATTTATCTAACAAAAGCTGTCTTTTATTGATAATACTTGTATTTCCTATAAGAAAAGCTGTCTTTTATTGATAATACTTGTATTTTGCATTAATTATAGGTGCGTGGTTTCCCCATTTGCAACATATGAAGCCCACCTGCATTTTCTGTGCTATTAGCTCGCTCTGCTGCAGCTCCTTTTGCTGCTGTTCCTGCAGATCACGTTCCAGCTTGTCGGCAATTTCTTTGGCAACGTGTTTGTCGTGCTCCTCCCTGGCAGGTGGAAAAACAGAAAAACTCATTAGTTGGTAAACGCTGAGAGAAAAGTGGGCATTAAAAAATGTACTGTTCAGTGAGGCGTCTTCGGTAGGCCTCCTTCTGACGCTGGGCCTGTTCCGTTTCCTTGATTTGCTCATGCAGAGCCGTGGGGAAATCTTCGCGTACCACTGCATTCCTGTAGCGATTGCCCTTATAGAAGTCGTTAACTGCAAGAATGAACATAATCAAAATCAAAATGAAAATGCAATCTAATGTAATGGGTCTTTGGGGTAGAAAACTTACTCTCCTGGGACTGCAGCTTATAGGCCAGGGCGCCGTCCTCACGCACGAGCCATTCCTTGCAAACTGTAATGGTAAAAAACGAGAGATGTGCTTAATTACTATGGTTGCTCTAATCACCTTTTGATGGCCCATAAAGTGCCAGCTAACCAACTTGATTACAACTCATAAAAGTATTAAACGACAACTGATATTTAATGCAGCCATCATATCATATTACCAGCCGAATCTAATGAAGCCCCAGAAGAGAGAAGAAGACTCCTCAACTTTAAAAAGATTCGAAACCCGATGAGTCACGTTTGTGTTCAGATTGGGGGCAGCTTAAACAAAGAAATTCCATTGAAGATGCACATGCTCGATGCGTTTCACGGAAATGCATTTGATGTAGCTCCAGATACAGATACAGATACAGATACAAATACACACACTCAAGGGATGTGTGTACGTTGAAGGGGGAAACCTCAGCTTTTGATCGATATGCCGGCCACAGCGATCTTTGTTTATTGATAAGCGAAAGCGTTGTAAAAAAAACATTTACTTTTAATTGTGTGTAGAATTTTGTGTACTGTCAGCCCCTTGTTTTTAAGGGAGGGGGGGCTGGTGTTGGTTGTGTTTGTGGTTTGTCTGGGGTCTCCGTTGTCTGTCTGTGTTTATGCCTCGCTGTCATTTATCATTAGTCGCGGAGCAGTTGGTAATTGGTTGCTTGGGGGCCTCTATAAACTAAAATGTTGAATTGGTTCTGCGGCTTTATAAAATGGAAAGTGCCGGACACAGAAAGTGGCAGCCAAGTGTGTGTTGTGTGTAGTGTATATTGTGTGTTGAGTGTGTAGCATCTGTTGCTTCTAGCAGTGGTAAATGAAGCAAACCAATCAAAGTTAACTTGATTTATTGAGCTCTTTGTTGAGGCATGCACTTGAGCAACAACTCAAAATTTCACTCAGCTTTGCAATTGTTCTGCATGTTTAACAAGTTTTTAACACATCTTTAAATTGATACACGGAGAGAACTGCACAACACGTGCATTTTACAAACAATTTGTACAAAAAGTAAGCACAATATCGAGCTTAGATTCACTAATTAATGAGCTTTGCCTTAGGCACAATTCAGCCATTGATTAGGGACAATTTATCCCCTAAATCACAGAGTGAACTTCACTAATCACTGACTGTTCTTTAACAAGGTTCAATTTGTGCTTTAAAATGTACATTTGAGGTCACATTACCCTTGGCTGATATCAAACTGTCAAAATTCAGACTTGTGATTAAGTAAATCACAAATTGTGCTCAAAACAACTGCTCCTCGTGTAATCAGGCCTGTCGTGGTTTCCATTTTTGAGAAGTTTTGGAAATTTTCTTTAATGGGGGGGTATTTTGGTGTCTTGGGTTGGTTTTTTTTTAAATAATATATTTTTTTTTTTTTTTGGTGTTAAAAAAGGAAAAGGAAACGGGGGAAGTTTTATTTTCTTTATATAGCTTAATTCTCGCTAGAACTGCTTGGGAATTATAAGACGATTAACACGTAAATTTGCATTCTGGAAATCAGGATTTATATATTTTTAAGGCAACAAATATTAAGAAACTAATTATGTGTAAATGTTTTTCATACAAAAACTTAACTTTTGACCGATCGTTACTATGGCAGCTATATGTTATAGTGATCCGAATTTGCTCAAATTTAAGCAGGCCATATAAAATCTAATATAACTCGAAATTACTGCGTTTGGCTAAGATATCTTTAAAAACAAAAAAGTTTTTCTTACAAAAACTCGTTTTCTCAGCGCTCACTTTTGTGGCAGCTATATTTATATTGCAGAAATCCGATCCGCCTAGTTCTTATATATATATTGCTTGCAGAAAAAAGAAGTATCTGTGCCAACTTTCATTTCGATAGCTAAACAACTGAGAGGCTGGTTTTTACTGAAAGAGACAGAATAACGAACATGGCCAGATCGAAATGGCTATTGATGCTGATCAAGAATATAAATATATACTTTATGGGGTCGAAAACGTCTACTTCTAGGCGCTACACATTTCGTGATAAATTATGATGGTCTCTGCTATGGTTTAAAGACTCATATGCACCAGTTATTGGCAATAAAATAAATGAAGTTTTATTTTTCAGTAAAGATCTCTGTCTTTCAGCAATTGATCAGCAATTGAAAGAAGTCAAGCTACGCTCTAAAGTTTTATAGTAAAGATCTCTGTCTTTCAGCAATTGAAGGAAGTCAAGCTATGCTCTACTTTTCATATATGAAAACGTTTTTATCTATTTTAGAATCGTTCAACCTATTTTAGTTCATTGAACATGGCGACAGTTTTAATAGTTTTTATGTCAGTTTATCAGGCAATTGACAATTCCACTGATTAAGGAAGCCATATGGCAATCTTTGCGTGTCACAGCTCTTCATTTCCCTCCATATATTCTGAAATAATTTGGACATTTGCCTCATTTATTCTTATCTGTGGTCGTACATTGTAATAAGTAATATCCTAAACACATGAAGTACATAAACACTTCAACGACAACGCAATAATTTAAAGGTTCTTTGACTTTAAACTGTCAGTCGGCAATTAGCTGAACTCTGACCATAGATTGTGCTCCGGGGAACGGTTCCCGCTGGCATGCAATTAGAGGAACTAGAAAGCCTAGTTCAATTATGTGGCAACGTATTTCCACCCCTAAAGGGGGGAACTAGCTACAGCGTTGCTTAATTAACTGCAATTTGCGGAACTGAAAGTGCTAGAAAATTGCTGGGGCTGACCTCAAGACCGAAGACCCCGAAGAAAGACTTGCAGCCATAATCAATTTAGCCTGTGTTTGCCTTTGCATTTGATTTCTCAATGAGCTGAGCAATGAGAGCAACACGAGAACCTCAACTGGACTTAATATACAAAGTGTATACAGTCTGAATGTGTATTTGTGTATTTTGTGCCCGTGCATATGATTTCAACAAAATTGTATCTGCTGCTGTGCATAAACAACAGCAAAAGTATCTTTTTCTTATTTCGTTTTTTCTTCTTCTGTATTTCGTTGTGCACCGTTCGATGGTCGTTCAGCGTGATTGCTCAGGTTGGAGCTCTCGTCTTACACATTGGTGCAAGTTTTGTGCTGACGTATTATCCCCATCTACCCCACACACCCCCTTTGGCCAGACCACACTCTATCTTTGGCATGTGTTTATTGTGCTTTCAGCATATTACTTACAAAGTCTCTCGTGTTGTTCTTTCGTCTGTGCCTTGCTTTTGCTTTATAATGCCCCGCAAAAGCGCAGCTTTGTATACCCTGTAAGCAGTGGCTAACAAGGGTATACTGCTTACTAAGCTTGTTTGTAACAGGCAGAAAAAGAGGCTGAGTTGAGCTATGTCTTGTTTCCATTATAGAAATGTATTTCTTTATAAACAACCTTATCAATTGTAAGGCAGCATAAATATCTAAATGTTTTCGATTTGGTGTTCTGAATTCCACGTGAAATTCCGTGAAAATTTAAATTATTTCCCTTCGAGCCACTAGCTTGTAATCATTTTAGCAAATAATAAAAGAACTTTGAAAATAAACATAAGACATGTACACGTTTAAAATATATGCAAGATTTTACAAAAAAAAAAAAAAAAAAAATTATAAATGCTTTTTTTAATAGATTATAATAATTTTAAATGAATTAAGGAATTAAGGCGAATATGGACTATGGACGATTATAGACTTTTATGGGTATTATAGGCGAGTGTGTTGAAGAGTTTAATATTTATTGTAGTATAGCTATCAATATTAAAAAAAAAAGAAATAATAAAACAAATGATTTTTCATCTTATTATTATAAAAATTGTACTCCTCAAACTTAAGCAGTTTTTTACCCTTTTAACTTTATTTAAATTACGATTTTAGGTTACAAATTCAAAAGTGTTTAACTTCTTTTATAACTCCTTTAGCGTATCTCAGAGTTGGGCAAACTCAGTTTTAGAATATCAACTCGTTAGTATGCACAACGGGCAGCGAATAAAAATGGTAAAAATAAGTTAAACTTTGCCTGGCTGGTCAGCAGAATGTTGAAATCAACTTACAGTAGTTTCTTACCCAGGCCGTTAAATAAATTTTTTTTTTGTTATTTAATAGTCACAGGAAATGGGCAAGGCACTAAAAATATTGCAAATATGTCGAAGTAAATTGTTTTTTGTGTCTTCAAAAATGAGTTGAAAATTTCGCAGCTGTCAACGAAAAGTGCATTTGTCATCAGAAATGTGAAATTCATTTAATTTCCTGTTACAAACGTAAAAACTCATTGATAAGCAAGGTAGAAAAAGAAACATACAAGAAAACTATAATGACAGCTGATTTATTGTACGATTTTCGGGTGTGAGGTTCTCTACGGGGCAGGGAAAATGTTTTGTACACGTAAATATTTACCTTGCCCTGGAACGGGTTTCTTTTTTGCGCCAAATTACAGTTAACCTCTACAACAACAAAAAGTGACACCCATTCTACGGTGTGTGGGTGTGTACTGTGGTGTGTGTTGCATGTGGCTGCAATGTGGGTCGCTAGCAGTTTATTGACTTGACCAAAAAGACTGCCAAGCGATCTGGGAACGGGTTAGTAAGTCACCAGAGTATTCCGCTCGTGCGTCATGCAAATTTCACAGAAATTCCAACTGCAAACGTTTTTTTTTTTCGGCTTTAACAGCTGATCGCAAAACTTGTTGGCTTAGATCTTGGAGTGTTAATTTGGAATTTTGCTGAAAAAGCAGAAATATAACAAGAGCTGTGCCGCACAAAAGTTCTCTTTGATATAACTGAGTTTGTTGGATTTATAATATAAATAAATAATAATAAAATTTATTTAATTTTGTCCACTGTGTTTGCTTACAATCTGACTAAGCAGATAAGCTACAGAATAAATGTTTATAAAATACAGATTGAATAAATTATTAGGTGTGTTTGCGTGACTGTAAGAAAATTGTTTTAAATTTGTTCTAAGAATATTCAGAGTTATAGCTCAAGAAATTGTGAGTTATAGGATAGCTGTTATTGAGTTGAATATATTAGCTGTTTAAAATTGCTTAGCAATTGTTTCATATTCCATGAATTTAAGGCCAATTTAAGTGATTCTAATTGTTGCTTAAAGCTCACAAAATAGCTTTGGAAAAGCTGAGAAGTTGCGGAACAACAGGACATTATTAGGAGTTGGGGATGACCTCTAAGATCTGCACCCTTCTGAGCCTTAAACTCGCTCATCAGTCTAATCTCCTTGAGAGTTTCTATATTCCCACTAGTTGCAAGATATACCTTCCCAGAAGCCTACTTTCTTTCTAGCCAGGGATAGAAGATCAGTAAGTATCCTGAGTGAATTACCATTTTTATTTAATGGAGTATTTTAAGAATATAATATTCTAGAAGTGACTTGGTCTGTCTAAGCCTGATTCACAGCTTGACTGCCTCTTAGTGTCCCATTTGAACCCAAGAGTTCTCCTTCTAGCGAGACTCTCTATTAATTAAAATGTAAACAAATGTTAAAGCTCATTTGAACAGAACCCATTTGATCTGTTATACTAAAAGTGGTCTGTTATGTTACTAACTTAATAATAATTGCACATCTGTAGTTCAGTTGTTTGTGTAATAAGAATATCTCAGTTTGGTTTCCAAGTCTCACTATAATATCGTTGTAATTAACTTAAATAAACATGCTCTCAAAGTGTACATTTTAGCAGCATTCAACTGTTAGTATTTCTTTTTCAGGCCACTTAAAGACCTCAACCTGCAGTGGTTTTCAATAACATTGCGTCTCCGCACCTCTTTTAACCACATTTGATTCAAGACCTCAATTAACCTTCGCCATGCATTCAATTACAATTACGGTTCGGTGGATTTCCCAAGAGCCAACACTTTGCATGCACTTCTCCCTGTACATTTGTGGGGCTTCCATCAATGATTTTCCCACCTACGTTTTTACACGAAAAACAATTTCCATTTCTTTCTCTCTCTCTCTCTATCTCTGCATTTCTAGCTGTCTTTCTCCACCAGCGAGCAAGTTCAAATTGTGGTCTATGCATGAATGGTTCGGTTTGGATTTGTAGATCGCGTGAAGAAGTTACACAACCCACGAAATGGAATATGTTAAACTAAACAAAGTTTATGCATATGCAAGGCATATGAAAAAGACGATAAAAGGAAAATGAGCGGAAAACCGAATTGGAAAGTCGTTTGTCGAGGCTGCTGTTGCTCAGCATGAAAATTTATGAGAG
Source organism: Hirtodrosophila histrioides (assembly GCA_037075165.1). NCBI lineage: Eukaryota > Metazoa > Arthropoda > Insecta > Diptera > Drosophilidae > Hirtodrosophila > Hirtodrosophila histrioides. The sequence goes on from JBAMCL010000519.1 coordinate 17,184, forward strand.
CCACCAAAAGGCAGGAAAAATGTTGTCGACGTCTGTTGCATTGATTAGCGGCTGAAAGTGGAAAAACCTGACTCAAGGTTGTTGAACATGCCACTGCCAAGAGAGAGAGAGAGAGAGAGAGAGAGACGCGGCCACAAACAGAAACCCAAACAAATATGTGGCTGCAACATCGACGACGACGACGACGACGACGCTGACGCCAACGCCGACGCGACGCGTTGCAACGTTGACTATTTGAATGTTGCAGCTGACGGATACACACAGAGAAACCTGCAGAAGATGCAGCCCTGCACAATGGCTACTCATACACATGAGTCTATATGTAAGTATATTCTTAGCTGATAATGCCCGGCGTCGCTAGGGCCATATTTTCTACTTGAAAGTCCTTATTCTTCTCATATTTAGCGTAAGGAATTCCATCAATATTCCGGCCGTGTAGACAGATGTCCAAAATCGGTGCAGTTTAATTTAACACTCAGTATCTCTCAGATGTAGAACCAACTTTTAAAATCGATGATCATCACGTTTTATTATAATATCTTTTGTGTAGAACATTGAAACTGATCGAACAAAATACATGCCACAGTTTTTCACCAGTTTTTTCCGCCTTTGGAGGTTGATTTTCTAAAATCGGTGAACACCATCTTCATTTATTTATTTGGCTGACAAACATATAAAGATAATTAATTTTAAAAGAATAGAATAGCCTAATAGAAATTACATAAAATACTAAAGACTTTAATTATATCTTCTTCAGATCTTTACACTCCCCCCTCGGGTTATCTAACATCGGTAAGCACCATATTTAATTATATCTTGTTTAGAGCTTTATTATCCGCCCTAGGAGATGGATTTTCCAAAATCGGTAAGCACCGTGCTTAATTATGACTTGTTTTGATCTTTATTATCCGCTCTTTGAGGTGGATTTTCTAAAACCAGTGCGCACCATCTCTAATTATATCTTCTTTAGATGTTTACACTCCGCCCTAGGAGGTGGATTTTCTAGAATCGGTAAGCACCATGTTTAATTATATATTGTTGAGAGCTTTAATATTGATTTTAAAGCCAATCACACAGAAAACAAAAACGTTGCTGCCCAGAGTTTTGCACCGAATTTTAAAGGAGGATTTTTCCTTATTGGTGAAACACGTATCCAATTGTTGTCTGTGATGAGCTTTGAAAATTAGTTTGAAGCAGAACTATTGATAAACAAAAAAGTTTCATACAACACTTTTTCAACAATTGCTTACACTTGAGGGTGGAATTTTAAAAATTCCCCTCTTTTCAACATTTTCATCTAATATATTATGAAAAATGCATCTCTGCAGTTCTTACGGTTTGCACAGTGCGTTGATCAGCAGTCAGTCAGTCAGGATTTCTATTTCATACATAGATATGTGTGTTCTTATGTACACACATATGTGTTACCAACCATTGACCTTAGCCCATGGCCAAAGATGATGATGATGATGATAAGAAGCTGCAGCTGTGGGAAGAATTTAGCTCATTATGGAGCAAACAATTTGAATGAAATGCCGGTTAAACGAGTTGTATGTTAAACTTGCAGCTCAGTTTCATTGATTGATTGATTGAACGACTTCAAGAGCAAGTCTCTAAGTCTCTAAGCATATACTAAGCAAATAAAACCAAATTGTTATGGCCAAAAGAGAATGGGCAATAATTATGCATTTGACTTTAGACATTTAGACAGTTTGCCTGTTTTCAAAATTAGCGTAATTTCATTTTTTTTATGGCATCATCTCAAGCGTTTACAAAACTCATTACGAACCCACCAACTTTCTCCGAATTGAGGAAAAATATGCTTTTTAATTTGCAAACAATTGTGTTCCAGGTTAATCAGCACTACTTACAACACTAAGTACAACAAGTAACTAGTTTAGAGTAGAAAACTCATATGGTTTGCTCATCCGGGCACATAATTTGCTCAAAACCATGTCAAAACAATCTTTTATACTAGTAATACCAAAACTAATTGCATTTATTCTAGTTCGTTTGCTACTTATATAAATAAATAATATAAGAAAGTAATTTTAAGATTCTTTGATTTGGTTGTGTCGCTTTTTGGAGCAGCTTTATGTTTTAATTCATAAGAGCAACCCACATACCAAATTTCAGCAAAATATGTTTGCAATTTCATAAGATTCTGAAAATCTGTTTGCCTTTTTAGAACCTTTTCCGAACCGGTTTACAGAATTACAGCTTAGTCTGTGACCATTTCCTGATCGATTTCATCATTCTGTTGCTCGGCAAATGTTAAAAGCTAATGAGTAGCTCATTATTTTCATATTTTTGTAATAACTACTTAAAAATACATGTAGTAATAAAATTTGTTTGTGCTGGATCGACTCTGAGATAATATTTCTGGACTTGGTTTGATTTTCAGCCCGAATTAATACCGAGTAATTCCGTTCTATAAATCGCTTTGAGGTCTAGTAGAAGAGTCTAATACTATTTTGATGAATCGTCTTTTAACAACTGTTTAAAATTTGTAGAGTTAGCTTTGTTTTTTAAGTGAAATTTATTTATTTATTTATAAATTTTTACACGAAATGATTTCAATATCAGGTACACCAGATACTTATCAGAAAAGACAGAATTGTATCCTGGAACTTAATTCTAAGCTACAATGTTGTTATTTATAGCCAGAGCAAGGGAGGCCTTTAGGCTAAGTTGAAATTTGGTTACAATATATTTCTAAAGGATATATTGTATATTCTCTTAGCTAAAGGAAGTTCCATATTCTAGTACATTTTAATAATAATAATTATAATTGTAATATTAAAAATTAGATCGCAAATAAAGCTTTACTTATTTTTATTTAGCCATAAAGTAAACATACTTTGAAATAGTTGGTAGTATCTTTTGTGAACATTTTTGTGGCACAATCTTTTATAAAATGCTGTGCTCGATTTAAGTCAGTCTTTAAGTTCATTTAAAAAGGGCTGCTTTGAAACAATCTTTTGTATGCCAGAGCAATTATGTAGGTAGGCTCGGGCTGCCTTTTAGATGCCATCTCCTAAGCTAAAGCCAAGTGGAGAGACCTCTTTCTGGCACTTGCACATCCTGTTGCCGACAAGTGAATCATTCTTGGCATGCAACAGCGGCAGCGGCAGCAACAAAAAAATGCCACAGAAACTGCAGTCAGTGAGGCAAGTCAGGCATCTCGTCATGCAACTGTCGACTGTTTCATTCTGCTCCATTGCCGCTGCCCGCCTGTCAGCCAACCTCCCTCTAACCAGGCAGTTTGTCAGCTGCAAGAAAAAAAAAAAAATATATGCGAAAAGGAGGCCAGCGGTTGAGTGCCAGCTTCAACTGGGGGGGACTGGGGGCTGGCTGGCTGCAGCTCCATTGTGGGGGTCTCTTTTGTCTTTAGTTATGCGTGCTTGGGCCCCAATGAAGCGGCTGCCTCGAGGAGTCAGTAGCCACAAGACAGCAAGCAGCCAGCAGGCAGCAGGCAAACAGCTTTAGCAGCGTCAGCTGTGGCCAGTGCACGCGCGTATCTTTAAGATACAAAGATACAAGCAAAGTTTTTGCATGTCTAGCCATTAAATGGAAAGTGCTAGCGGCACTTTTTGCACCTTAAATACATATGTATCAACGCGTAGATTTTCCCTTTCAGTCCCAGCCCCTAAAAAGCACACAAAAAACTAAGTGTAAAAGGCCGCATTTGTTGATTTTCAGCTGAAATTTCTACTTCACAGCCTGTGTTCGCTTTATGTTTTGTCTGCAGATGACTGGCAGTTCATTGTTTTTGTTTATCGTTTCATGAAAAACTTTCAAAACATGAACTGCTCCAGCTGCCCCCTTTTGTGGAGCGCCTCTGGTATTAACTGAGAAAGTTTGTTGGCTTAGAGCTCTGTTTATTATTTTTATTTTTTGGACAATCTTTTTGATTAGCATAACAAAAATGACGTCTAAAATCTCTTGGGTTCGCGTTTCGCACAACAATTTCTTTGTCACAGATGTCGTAATGCTTTTTTTCAATTTTTTAATTATTTAATTGTTTGAGGTTTTCATATGCAGCCGCCTTCGGGCGCTTTTCTTTATTGAACTTAATGAATTTCGTCTGCGAAATGAAGTAACAAATTTGATGCCATTGTTTGTTGTCACTTTTCTGCGCTGGCTGCTTTCAATTTATGTAAATATTTATATTTGTTATATAAGTTTTTCATTAGTAATTTAATTTCAACCTTTTGTTTATGTGTGTGATTCACATATTTACGAATCGTGCCTCTTTAAGAATGTTGGCGCATGAATTGAAGCCTATCAATAAATATGCTTGAATTCTGAGAATTCATCTATATATGGTATTTATTCTGTACTTCCAATGGTTTCGGTTTATAGAAACATCATTTTTTTCATCATCGTCGCTCTAAGTAGATTCATCAATTCATGTTAAGCTATATGTAGATGTATATGTATGTATATAGTATATATTGTTTATGTATATTATATGTGCACAATAAATTATAGTAATAGCTTTTTAATTGATCTATTTAACACATGTAATGTATGTAAATATGATTGTTGCATACAGCTAACTGATATTTCCTTTATATTTGACAAACAGTTTAATTGAAAAACAAGAAAGAACGGCTATCTTTGTAGTGCCGAAGCTAGATATACCCTAGCAGGAATTAATTTTTATACAAAACTTATTTTTAGTCGATTTTGATAAAATTATAGGAAACTATTTGAAGTATAATAAAATATTTGTATAAGCAAATATAGCAAATATATATAGTGGTCCGATTTTAACTAAATTTGGTCAGATTTTAAAAACTCAGTATCGACTCAGTTTGGGTAAGTTTGGTGAGGATACATTCATAAACAAAAAAAGTTTTTCATACAAAAACATAGTTGTCGACCGATCATTCCTATGGCAGCTATATGTTATAGTGGTCCGATCCGGCCGGTTCCGACATGTACTGCCTGCAGCAAAATGTAGGGGCTGTGCCAAGTTTCATTACGATAGCTTTAAAACTGAGAGACTAGTTCGCATAAAAACAGACGGACATACGGATATCGCTATATCGACTCGGCTATTCATGCTGATTCAGAGTATATATACTTTGTTGGGTTAAAAACGTCTCCTTCAGTCCATTACGCATCTCGAGACAAAATTATAATACACTCTGCTAGGGTATGAAAACAAAAATTTTGATACGTTTGAAATGGCTTCAGTTATGAACAAGTAGAGCATGCTCTAGTCGAGTATACCTGACTTCGAAACTCCCTGTACCCAGGTCTAAGATTTTCAAACACATCTTCGTACACTTACATACAACACACACATATGCAAAAATGCACGCACACAAGCGGCAGTGCTCTGCAGCGTACTTAAATCTTCTTTCGTGAATAACTTCCGAGTTTATGATCCGATCGACTTGAAATTTGAACAGTAGATTAAGAGTGACTCAGGTATTATATCTGCTGAGTCTCAAAGTTATATCTTTAAAATTGTCGCTTTAAAACGATTTTTATCGAATTGCAGGGGTGCGGGGGAATATTGATTTGCGCCTGCTATACAATAACCTACATTTCAAATTTGGTGTCTTTAGCTTTTATAGTTTTCGAGATCCTTGCGTTCATAAATACAGACGGACATGGCCACATCGAGTCGGCTATTTATACTGATCAATAATATATATACTTTATAGGGTCGGAAATGTCTCCTTCTGCCTGTTACATACATATGCACAGATTTAATACTCCCATTTTACCCATTTTATGGATAAAGGGAGTAAAAAGATATTATGCATGAAAATCGCTTAAGTTTTGGTAAAGTTATGACAGTTGGAAATCTAGGAAAACTATTAACTTAATTTTTCTGTGATTTTAGCCGCGAATTTTCCCAAATATATTACATGTGTAAACTTGCGAACTTATTATAAACATCTTAAATACACCCTTGTGCTTGAAACGTGTTAATATCCTAATCTTTAGCAACAGTTGCGACAATTAGAACTGAAACTAAATGAGGCACTTCCTGTGCGAGAAGTTCATGATAATAACCAAGAACAAAACATTTAAAACTCACCCTAACTCAATGACACAGTGCCAAGTTCCAGTTCGGAACAAGTCTAACCAATTAATTTGAAATTATGTATGCTTAGGCTTAGCTCACTCAGGCAGAAAGAGAGAGAGAGAGAGCCAACGCACTGAATCTGATATAGCTTACCCTCATTAACATGTCCTGATCGAGGCAGGGATTCCTTTTTGGGCACTGTGGCCGTTGTTGTTGTGAAATTATTCATTTTTTTTACTCCCTGTTTTCTTCGGCTGAGTTGAGAGACGCGCGAAATGCTCTTCCCGGTTTTGTTGTTGTTGTTGCTGCGCTTGAAACAGGTGTTTAAATTATGAGCTCAAGGACGCAATGTTGTTGTTGTTTTTTGTTGTTGTTTTTATGCTAAGCGTTTGCTGTTCGCTGAGTTTCAATTTCAGTTGCGGCTTGGGTTTGATGCTGTCGCGCCTTCCAGTTGAGCGGAGCAGCGCTGCGGCAGCGCTGCTGCTGTTGAACTTGTTGAAAGAGAGCGCGGCGTCGCTTTCAATAGTAGATAGATAAACAATAATGAACACAAAACCTGACTTGGTTTTTTAGAAATTTTTCACTTAATTGCGTCGCTTTAGCTGCGCTCGTTTATTATGTACGAATGTGTGTGTGTGTTGGCTCTGTGGCATCCACTCGCATTTAGTTATGTTGCTTGCAACGCATTTCACTTTCACGCCACGCGATTTATTTATAAATTTCACACCAAATAACACTAACACTAGCTCACCGCACCACAATAATACAATACCAAAACAACGCGCGCGTCGGGGCAGCTGCAATTTTGTATCCAAAAGAACTCGCTCCTCGTCCGCTGCTTTAATTGGCAGAACGTCGGCCGCTGTTTTATCAACGCTAACGCGCTCGCAGCTCATGCAACAGCGAAAGCCGCTCAACGAATGCGGGCATTGAGATGGCTAGCTTGGCGGCAAGCATATCGATATATCGATAGGCTTCTGCCGCCATGTATATCGAAAATGATAAAGTCTTTAAATACCAAATCTTTCTGATCGTACCCTAAATTTTTGCAATTGTGTACATAATTTTGAATTTATTTAAATATTTGTCGAAATGTATTAGAATATCTAATAAACAGCTTAAGTTTGTCAACATTCAGCATTGTTATTACGAATTTCGAAACAGTTTGCATTATCGATACATCGATTTGAAGCGAGCGCGCCAAAATGCCAATAGAAGTTGAACACAAAAGTGCTGCCAAGTTTTAGAAAATGTGAGTTTAAAATATCAATTTTAAATAATACTTATAAAATAAATATTCTTTAATTGACAACCAAATATTACTAAAATGTTAATATATATTATTCATTAATGTGTTATATATTTGTTAATTTACAACAATTTCTTTTTTAAGCGTGCTTACAGTTTTGTATTTCGCCAAGCTGCTTAGCTAAGTTCCACACCAAATTTCAAACTGTGCACAGTGCGCTCCAAACTGGCTTAGCTCAGCTCAAACAACAACAAGAACAACTTAACAAAATATCAAATAAGAACGCTCCCGACTGCGGTATACTCTGTTCGTAGTCTGTTACCAGTGCTTATACGCGGGGGTGGAAGTAGGTTAAAATCTCTCAAGGAGTTCAACAGTAAGTTAAAATTTGGGAATCATGAAAATGTGGATGATTTCTGTTCTAACGAATGGAAATTGCCAATCTTAATATACCCTATTTGCTTTGGCAACAGAGTATTACAAATATGACAATAAAAATTAATGCGCCTTGAGAATTTTTAATCATTTTTTCCTATTGTTATTGACTTATGACGTCAAGTAAATACTACAAAAATGCATTTTTCAATATCTCAATGCGACTTTCAGGTGACTCTTAAGTTTGTCATTTTTTGTTGAACAAGTCTGTGTATAAAAGTAGATATTTTTATTTTGCATAATTTGTTTATATTTAACAATCAATGCAAAACTTGTTTCATTCATAAAAAATAAGTCTGTGGAGCTGCATGAGTCAACCAATAATCTCAAGGGGAATTTAGGCAAACTTCGAATAACAAGTTAATACTTTCTTGCAACTCCAAAAACACCTTTCTAACCGTTTTTTTATTGGCACAATATTAATAGAAATTCCGCCAAAGCCGGGTTCAAAGTATGTTCAGCCTGAAATTCAAACAAAATAGAAAACAAATCGCAGTTAGAAATACCTACATATACCTGAAATCAGTACCTGCTAGTCTCAGCAACAGATACAGATACAGATACAGATACATTTACAGATACAGATACAAGATACTTGAGCTGCAATTGTATGAGAGAGTCGGTAAACAAAATAAACAAAAGTCAAGTCAACTGGTTGAGCACATTTTGCTAGCGAGTGTGTCTTGGGTGTGTGTGTGCGAGTGTGTGTTTGTGTGTGTGTATTTCCAGCTCTGGTTGGTAACACTCCGACGCGCGATCGACGTTGTTGCCAGTTGCGAGTTGAGTGTGGCTCAAACTGAGTCGCTGGCGGCTGACAAAGAAAAATCTCGATACAAAAATTTATATAAAAATTTGTTTTTTTTCAAATAAAGCGACAATAAAAAGTGTTGAAAATAAAAGAAATTGTTGTGCGTGAAAAAGAAAACTGTTGAAAGAGCGCCAAGTACAATAAAAAGTGCTGGAATTTGGCCAAGTTAAACTTGTTTAAAAAGCGGCTCACTCACACACACACACCTTACAATACACACTCAACTAAACTCGCTCCCAAAGTGAAGCCAGCAATTAAAGCAAGAAGCCCGGCCAACAGGCGAGCCAGTTATGAATCATAGCCAAGTGGCTACAAAGAAACAACTTCCGAAGAGCCTCAAATATTGGAGCTACCTCAGCGCTTGTAAACGTTATGTAAACAACGAGTGGCAACAACTACAACAACAACAGCAACAGCAAGTGAAATCACAAACTCTTCAAAGCAAGCAAAAACCATCATCAATGTCTGGCAAGGACATGCGCCCGCTGACGCTCACCCTTGGCCCCTTGCTGTCCAGCTTCTCGCTGGTAACAGGCGCCAAGGAGAGCCAGGATTGCTATGGCAAACGCTGCCATCCTGTGGAGGAACACTGTTCCACCTTCACTGAGGGCTGTCAGCCCTGTGCAAACACCTGTGATGTCAGCTCGCACAACTATCAGGCAGATACCTGTGCCAAGGAGTGCTCAGGTGAGAAAGAGAGGGAGCGTAATAATGTTTACATTCCTCAACCATTGCATCAGTATTGGCTATCATCAATTTTTGCCATGGGACTTGAGACTTGGCTATAATTGAATTTGCCATTTGGCTTGGGTTTTTCATTGGTAGGGTTCATAGCAGTTTTAATTGTAAGGTGTTAACAATTGGTTAGCTCATTGTTTATTAAATATGCAAATAATGTTGGTCTGGCGAGGAAGTTAAGTGGCTGTTTATAAGGTTCTAATGAGACTAGCAAGCAAGTTTCTAAGTTTTTGTTTAATTTTTTCAAGTATCTGTAAAGCATTTGCATCAAGTTTTTGTTTACCAAGTGATCTTTATTATAAAACTTTCTTATTTAATACTGTTTGACTTTAAACACCAGATAGATACTTGGGAAGCCTATACTAAATGTACTACCTTTGCTTAACTCATCTATTTCATCTTTCATCACAAACCAATTGAAGTTTAACTTATTTCTATCAATGTCATCAACAAGCCTCTTTATTTTAAATACTGATCACTAGATAGAGTATAGTACCTCATACTTAACTCACCAAATTCATCTTTCATCACCAACCAATTGACGTCTTACTTGTTTCTATCTTTCTTATCCACAAGTCTCTTTAATTTGAGCACTGTATAGAACATTTATCCATAGATAGATGATAGTACCTCATACTTAACTCACCTCTTTCATCTTTCATCACTTCCCAAAGCAATTATCACTAGAGAGGTGAGAGTACCTCATA
>JBAMCL010000520.1:0-159809 GCA_037075165.1 Hirtodrosophila histrioides
CTTAAATGGTTAGCTGAATTATAAAATCTGTTAGGCTTTGACGAATTATCTATTATTCAGATAAATCAGCCATTAATCTAATAATTTTTAACAACAATTTCAAAGCGTTTCTGACTGCTTGCCAAGCACGTTTCCAATATATTTGATGACTCAATTTCGAGCCAGACGCATTTCTTATACACAATTTTCATTGATTTTCATTACTCCTGGCAATCGCTGCTTGCAAGTCAACCGACAATTTAACAACATTTCCGTTTCCTTTTCAATTTCAACGCAAACTCAAGCTGAACTTGAGCTTTCTTATTTGGTGCTGCACATTTGCCAATGTCAGGGCCACAAAGTCCTTTAAAGGAAGTTCAAGTGCAAGCCACAGCAGGAAACACGTAGCCCCTAATATCATTTATATTTATAAGTTGTTGTAGCTATTTTTTACTCCGACTTGGCTTTAAATTTAAGCAAATTATTTTCTACAACTTTCCACACGGCAAGCGCCGGCAACTGACAGCAACTAATTGCAAGTTATTTTTGCAAGCAGCTTTCCAGCTCTTCAGTTTTCCCCTGCATCCGGCTGCTGGTCTGCCTGCCCTTTGGTTTTTCACTTTCCACCTCACCGCAAGCTTGTGCAAAATTTAACATTATTCCCTGGCATGTTCCTTGTTCCATGTTTTGTCCTGAGGACCTATTCACCTGCTACTCGCCTGGCCCCGCTCGCATGTAGTGCGAATAATTTGCTGTCATCGTCGCTGTCGACACTGGCAAAGAAATTAAAAATCGGCTGGGAGTTATTTATAATTCTCGGACTGCTGTAATTGAAGCGCTCAAAGCCACACAGGACTCGGCTGATAAATGTATCTGTCGCCTGGTTACGGACCAGCCAAAGAGCTCAAGATTGCTTTTTAAATAATAAATAAGCCAAAAAGCTCGGCACGGAATCAGACAACAAGCCAAAGAATAACAATTTGAATGCAAATCGAACAATTTTCGAAACGAATTTCAAGTTTTCTGCGGCGCTTTAAGCTCAAGTCTAACATATTGCGTATACGTCGTGTGGCATTTGTGGCGTTTTGTAGTACGTGTTGCTTCACCCTCTATTTGCTAGGACCCTCCCCAGCTGTATTTGCCTCACTGCCTGTCATTATTAATGCGTATAATTAGCGCACTTTATAAAGATTGATTGGTGAGGCTTTGTTCCCGGCCAGGCCAAAAGGCAGCCCCAGACGTGGCATTCACGCACACAGAAACCACATCGTAAGCAAATACACACACTCGCAGTTTGGCTTGAGCACGCACTCACACACAATCACACTCACACACACTCGCACTCACACACACGTAATGCGCGCCACTTGTTTATGTGCCACACGCATGACTTGAGCGTAATTTCTTTCCTTTTACCCTATACTCCATCTGAGAAAGGGTGGTTTCAGCCAAAAACAAGCTGTCTGTTAAATATTATGAAAATTGTAGAGCATTTATTTTGTTACCACATCTTATTCTAATCTTTAATTCAACATACAAATTACTTTTATTCATTTAAAGTTCGACTCCAGGGTATTGTGTAGTCTATTTGACTTGAACGCCTTACTGGCTTTAATATAAACAACGCGACTCGTTTCCTGCTCCTTCCGCATTGCGCTGAAGCTACACGGGAAGTGGGATTTATTGTTTTATTAGCAATGCAGGAAGTTGTCTGAGAATGAAGCAACTCAAGCGATTTTTGCTCTTCGAGTAGTGTGATATAGCTATAAGCTGGCATTAAAGAGTTTATCGGCAATGGGGGACTCTCAGTCCAATATAAGCGCACTTTTGTGGCTAGTTAGCACTTTGCTTAGAATATATTGAAAACTATAATATACTAACTCACCTAATCCAAGAAAAAACTGGTATCCAACAGATCACAATAGTATACATATATGCTACAACTTTTTACGATTATGGCCAACTCACTGTCATATAAGTATATATAAACCCATTCTGAGTTTACTGCTAGGTTTTTGTTTCCTTATTCAGCTACAGACTTTCCGCTAAGAATATTTGAATGCGCTACAAATATTTTGTAGTGTTATTTAGCTGTACTTTTGAAGAGAAGAGAAGTAGATGGATTCATTGTAACATCTTTCCTACCGTCTTAATCGGTTAAAGTTCCTAGGTATACCTTTCTTTGAAAGCACCTTAGATCTAGCCAGTATTAGTCCTAGAAAGTTTGGAACAGCTGACTTCACTGAAACATTGGTCTAGACTTATTTCTGTTGTTCTAACCTAAAGTTTCCTTGTTGCCTCTTTCATTTCAATTTGTATAATAATAAAGACCAAGTCTATAAATATCAATACCTTGAATTTATATTCTATTTTGTTTTTCTTTAAGCTACGAGATCAAACTATAAGATTAATTACACTTTATTTTATTTTGTAATTTGTATATACATTTATTAATCTTGTTTACTGCTACCTATCGTGGCAGCTTAAGCAAGTTGTGCCATACAATTTATTATAGCAGTTTCATTATTTGGTCGCAGGACATCTGAAGTTCATTGTGACCGCAGTCCAACTTATTTATTTTTGCTGTCTCAAGCGGGTTTTGGCTCTGGCCAGCTTATTAGAGGCTTCATCAATGGCACAGCATGCAAGTATTTAGTTGGCATTCAATTGAAGAGCAGCCACTTGCTTTAGGCCCTGTTCGTCTTACAACTAAGCCCAGGCTGGGCCATAACTAAGCCACACACTCTCTCACACACACACACACATACATACACACTGGCTGCTTGTATTGTCTGTGTGTTCTTGTATTGCCTGGTTTATGTGCTTGGCATTACACTAATCATGCAATTTTTGTTAGATTTTTATTGGTCCTGAAACTCGGCCATTAGCACGCTGAGTGCATGGCTAATGAGAGCAGCTGGCCAAAATGTGTTGCCTGCTTTTTGGTGCGTGCTGTTAGTTAACATTGAGCTAACTGTACGGCCGGTTGTAAGGCGTGCTTAACTCCTCAAACAATTTGGCATTCGCATTAAATTTGCATTCCTTGGCTATACAGTCGAAGACAAATTACAACAACAAGCCAAATGAAATAAAACAGAAGCTGACAATGAAAATTGCGACAACAAGAAATTGAGACAATTGCCTGAATGACTGTCTGTCCGTCCCTCCATCCCTCCATCTGTCCGTCCGTCTATCTGTCTGGCAATTGTCTTTGCCTTGGGGCCTCGTAATTTGAAGTTCTCGTCAACGGAATAGACAACAATAAAGTTTCAGGAAGTGAAAAGTTGTTCCCGAATTGTTTGAAGGATTTTTAAGCTTTTGTGCAAGGACACGACAAGGAGTTGATAAAGTTTGTGGACCGTAATGAGAGACTGTGAACGCTGCGAATAGACTCGAAGAGTGCTGAGAAAACGTCGATAATCACTTGTAACTAAAACATTTCTTTAAATTCTTGAGCTATCCTTACTGTGTATGTTGTGTATTTCAAATTATTTAGCTGTCTTTAATTTAGGAAATAAGTTCTATTTATTAAAAATTTTCAGATCTTTTCCTAGGTAAAAAATGTAAATCACTTGAAGTTAATTTTATGATTTCAAAAATGTTTTCCAACCGCCAATAATTAAAAAATAATATAAATAATAATAAAATAAACACTTTTTAATAAAAATACATATACCCAATAAGCAACAAACGACTTTAAAGTCATCCTTACATTTTTATACCCTAGTTAGTACAAACAAACAACAAAGTTTATAGAAAAATGGCTTTTTTAATCTAAAAATAGTAGATGTGCTTGTTAAATATATAAAAATACTAAAATATGTACTACAAGCTTTTCTTGTTTATTTATTTGAATATATTTTTATTAATCGCGTTTTCTGTTCTACATAAACCTTTTATCAAACAAGTTTCTTAAATAACTTCAGTATATAAGATCCGATCAGCTTGAAATTTGCAAAATAGATTCAGTGTGAGCCTAGAAACATGCATGCAAAATATAGATACTATATATTTAGAATTGTCGGAATAAATTAACTTTATTGATTCGCGGGTATGGGGGAACGATCAACGATACTTACCAAGTTTGGTGTCCTGTCATGGCTATTGATACTGAAGAGGAATATATGAACTTTAAACAGTCCGAGAAGTCCCCTTCTGCCTGTGACACATATTTGCACAGTTTTATTACCCCCTTTTCCCATTTGATGGCTGTAAAATGAGATTGGTTATTAATATGGCATGGTAACTCAGCCATTCGCCTGCCTTCATTAGCCTATGCAAATTACTTACGATTTTTTGCTTTGGCAGCAAATCAAACAAAGACCGCTGCTACCTTTTACTATTGTAGCCCCCTCTCCGATCCGGCCTTACCATATAAATTAAATCACGGTAAATAAAAGCAACCGCCAGCGTCACATTCAAATGCTAAACCAGTGAGGAGGCGCACTCTCCACCCCTTCCACTGCCCACAAACTTTGTGCGGCATTTCATCTAAATGTTAATAAGTCTCCCGGTCGCTGGTCTATCTTCCAGCTCCTTGGTGCTACAACTCTCAGGATTCGCTTTAACAAGGTGTCAGGCGCTACGCGGAGGCATTTTCCACTTGGTCGCGCTGATTGAGCGACTCGGGCTACATCCTTGGGCGGGGGGACGACTGGGAGGCGCAAATCCTGTCAGCTGGCGGCGCCTTGGAGCATACATCCTGTTTATTCGACTGGCTTATTGATGAGACACAGCCTGGGTCCCCTTCCTGTTTGTTTTTTCGCATTTTCTGTGTGGATTTGCAGCCTAAATAGTTGCCAGGAATAAAACTGGGCCAGTACTTAGGCCAGCTCGACTACTTGACTCCTGAACGGGGGTTTATATTGTTGCTATTGATTGATTGACTTCAGACAGCCACAGTTTGCCAAGGTGTTTGCAAAAGCTAAAAAAAATAATGAAAGAAAGCGTTTTAGTGCGCAATTCAAGCTAGGATATAAGATAATTATGTTTACAATCATACTATATGCTGTAAGTGGTTTCAGTTCGTAGTTTCTGATTTTTCTATAATTTAACTCTGTTGCCAGTATTGTACTCGCTAACAGATTTAAGCCTGGGCTTGTACTTCATATGAATAATTTATAGAATGTTTTTAAATGACATCAAAGATTGTATTCTGCAAAAAAAAATATATATATTACTTGTATTTTATGATATTTTTTCGTGCCTCGAATTGTTGCATGCTAATACAAAATTCATGTAACTAATTTAAATGCATGAGAATTTACACATACTAGCGCACTCCCACACACACACACACACAGTTGTGCATATTAAATAGCAATATAATTTGATTTCATTTATGTTACTTAATTAAATTATATACTCGTACATGAAATTATAATAAAATATTTAACAGCTGCGCAAATTCTGAAAATGCAAATGTTTAATATTAATTTGTTTTCGCAACAGCAAACGCAAACAATTAAAAACATATTAGTTTATTGACTAATGTTTTACAACAAAAGCAATTAAAATATGTTAAAGTTGACAACAGAAACTATAAACATTTAAAGTCAATCAGTAAACTTATTAGATTTCTTGCTGAGCGAGAACTAAAGGCATTTTCTCATCATGCTAATCGTGGAACCTTAAATTTTCCGCCTCGTCGAACTTTACGCACCTTTCCCCCACAAAAACGGTGGAGGAGGAGGCGGGGGATGGCTTTCCATCAATCTCGACCTTTTTGACTTGCGTGGCGCGGAAACTGACACGAAAAGCAGACGAAAAGTTTTGGATTTTCTTTTTGCAGCCTTTTAGGCAAATTTACTTGATGGAAAACTGTGTCAAGGCGAAGGCAAAGGTCTGAGCTTAAAATAAATGTGATTTAGGTTGAAAATCCTGTCGCAAAAAGGACATATAGGTAGATACAACGAATCAAGTATCGATTAATTGTCATGTGGAAAGGATAGGATTTAGATTTGAAATCTACAACCTTGGGGAAAAACTATTGGCTTAAATGTGTTAAAAATAGAATAAAGAGTTTCCTTACTGGACTGGGCATAACCTTTAGAGTGCCCAATTTACTGAGAATTTACTTATTTATAATACTTTCTATTTCACAATTTTATTTATGTATTGATTATATGTTCTAATGGATTGTGACTATGAATATGACTATGACTAAGATCTAAAGCTATAGCACAGGCTTTAAGATAAGTTTATTTACAATTTAAGTATATTAAATATTAGTTAATTATAATGGTATAGATCTTAGGGAATGTGTGTTGATTTGCCGCATGAAATGGTTACTGTATTCTGATTATATTTCAGTTGTGGAGTATCGAGTATCTTATAAGTTAGATGAGTCCTCAGAGGTTGGTTTCTTTTTTATGTTCACTTATATCTAACTTGTTAGATGCCTTAATGCCTTGACCAAGGACTTTGTAATTTAAAATAATATCTTATTTATTAAGCTTAGCTTGACTTTTGGCAGATATTCAATTCAGCTTAAGAGTGAAGTAGTAAACTATATACTTCCCATATGTGTGCATATTTTGATGCTGTTTAATACATTCAAAGAAGTCTGGTATTAGCTGTAGTCAAAGCACTCTGCTTAGCTTATATAAATACTCCTTATTAACTTAAAGAAGCTACAGTTTGTATATCAGTCTGAGGCTTATTTTGCTGTTCAAGGTTTTCATTTTTCTTGCAGCTCTCTAACTGTCAGATAAAAAATCTTAATCGCCTGCAATTTGTCTGTCAGCCCAACACAAGGACCCCCAAAAACCAAATCAAAACACAATCCAACAAACCCAAGTCCAGACCCCAGCAAACAAAGGCATTATAGGGCAACCTTTTTCATTAGAACCAAAGCGGCCACAACAGCATACACAACACACACCACACACACGCACAACAAACACACAGTATGCTCAATTTCTGTGCCAATTACAGCTGTAGACCTTCAAGGCTTTGAACTTTGAACCCCGAGCCTGCTTTCTGAACGCCTTTGTTGTTGCCACAAATATTTATGGGCTGAAAGCGAGAAAAAATACATAGAAGTTGCTCTCTCCTGTGCTTGAATTGAAGATATTTCTTTTATTAACAGAGATTGGCCATCTTAATTGAGTTGCAATTGGAAATGTGAGCAACTAATGAAAATGTTTTCAAGTCCGCAACTCTCCACAGCTGCCTGACATCATCAATCACACAATTATGCTGGGGTATAGGTAATTTATTGAAGCAAACTTCAGCTAATTAGCAGGTGTGTTAACTCAAACTTGCTGGCATTGCGTATACGCCGCGTTAAGCCCAGCTGTCAGTTAACCTTAGTGGCAAAGCAGCTTGCCACATTCTCGTTACTCACGCTTGATTTGGCCTGGGTTGCACCACAAGCTCCTGGGGGCACATGCAACTTTGTTTTTCTTGGCTTGGCTGACTTCAGAGTGTGAGCTTAAAGCTGTATTTCTCGGCTGTTCAGTTTTATGTGCACCAATTAGAGTTTTAATTGGTTGAACGTGGCCATTAAACGGGGCGCTTACAAAAGGCATAAAGACAATTGCAAATGCCTGGCGAGAATATCTTAATGCTGTTAATATTTTGAGTGCATTCGAGGTGCAGCTTTAAGGGTTGGGCTGGGCACCTTTGCAGCAACCGGAAACTGCCAACTAACAAGCAAACTTGTATCTCGTTGCCTGTATCTTGTATCTTGTATCTGGCAGCACTTAATGCGCGTTATGAGGCAGACAAGGGCAAAGGGCGTCGCTGCAAGAAACTTGCAACTTTTTGCTAGCTGCTAAGTAGGAAAATCGCTTCGAGACACGACGGAGCCAGCCAGACGGCCAGACGGACAGACGGCCAGATCCGCAGAGATACAAATAGTACACTGGGTGTGGTGGAAAGTAAGTACGTGTCATATGACAAGTGAAATGTGCACAAAATTACTTGTTTAGCAGCGGCCACGACGCTGCTCCGGTTTATGTTTGTACATAGTATGTTTACACATAAATATTCAGACTCTGAGTTACTTTGCACTCTTGTGGTTTGTTTTATGAATGCAAATGCAAATGCAGCGCTAAGCTGTAATTTTGCAGATAAACATTTCACAATTTGTGGCATTTCGACAAATATACAAAATTGTTGCACTTTCCGGGGCGGAATATCTGTCAGACAGGACGTACTTAGTGCACGCAAAGGAATTCGTGCCTAATGAGAAATTTCCCAACCACACTTATCTTACAGCTGCATGAATTATTTATCCCTTTTGATGTATAAACTAAAAACAGTCTGTTTAAATTCTATAACATCTACTACATAACAATTAAAACTAATATATAAGCTAATATAGATAAAACTCAAATAATCCTCTAGACTTACCCGACATAATAATATCCTGGAAGCCTCCCCGAAGGCGTAAGAGGTCTCACCCGATTGACCTGGCAAGGATGTCTCTGAAAATATCATTTTTTTCATTTTTTTATCCCAAAAGAAATAGTATTTTTGTAATATTTTCATAATCATCCAAATATGACTTGAGAAAACTTGTAATCTTAAGAATAATAAGAAAAACTAATGCTAAAAAGTGTTAAGCCTGTAGGAGGACCTTTATATGGCTTTCATAAGTAGCTACTCAAGTTTCTAACAAGTTTCATTAAATATGACAAAGGGAGCAACTTTTTATTCTTTGCCGCTTTTGCGGCACCCCGCAGGCAAATTACTAAGCATGCCAAGAGCAACAACAACAACAACAACAACAAGGACAACAAGAGGACTAAAACTTTGTGCCAGTTTCTTTTTTTGTTGCATACCTCAAGGGATGTCATTTAGCAGGCGACGAGCGCGCGTCAAGTGTAAAAATTAAGCAGCTGCGAGCTGCGAAGGCAATAAGTGAGATAAAATTACATGCCAAGGGGGAACGGGGCAAAAGTAATTGTAAAGTATGCGAGTGGGCGTGGCCGAGGCACCCACTGAGACTTAAGTGCACACAAAAGGACCAAATGTGGCACAAGGTCGATGCTCAAAATCCGTATAGGATGCTAGTGGGCTGTAAATGAAACTTGCACCTTAAAGGTATATAAGAATGGCGGATTAAAGAGTGCATACTATTTTCTTCTATTATTTTACTTTTCATCAAATCTGCGACGTGACTCCAAATCAGCACCAAAAACTTTTTCAATCTAAAATTATCAAAGTAAACATCAAAGTTACCCCCAAAAAAAAAATAGAAAGTGGAAAGCAGCAAATTAGCAACACAGGAAAACATTGAAGTACAACAAGGCAAAAATCTAAACAAAATGGCGCAGGCAGCCATAGAAAAAGAGAGAGAGAGAGAGAGGAGAGAAAGAAAGAGGGAGAGAACCGCACTTAGATGAAAGAGTGGCAAAAGTTTTACAAGCAAATCACCAGAAATGTTCACACCTCATGTGTGGAATTTAAATTTTCATCTCACACACAAGGTAAACTTTTTAGTGTATATAAATATGTGTACATTGCCCATACGTCCTGTGCGCCAAGGCTGTGTATGTGTGTAAGTCTGTGTGTGTGTGTGTTTCAGCATTTCAGCCAGCATACAGTCAGTGTAAAATTTCATATCAATTTCGTTGGGATTAAGTTATATTTTAGTGCTTGCCAAGGTGTTTATATATTGTTGTTTCTTTCCATATGTGTGTGTGTGTGTGTGTGTGTGTGTGTGTGTGTGGAGTGTGTGTCGCTGAGATTTCGTGCACGTGCAGCTCCTTTGCTTTTATGGTGTTGTGTATGCCAAAAAGGGATTTACAACAGACCCAAAATATTGATAGAACCCGAGAGTTTGTCATGGAGCAGACATAAATATGAAGAGGTTGTCTATTAAAGTAATCATGAGGTCAACTGAGATTGAAAGACAGACAATAAAGAAAGTTGAAAAATATTAGTAAAAACGCAAAGTGAAAACGAATAGTTAAAACAGAGCTTTGGTTTTTGGCGAACTGTCTTATTTAAAGATAAACTTCAAGCCGGCTAAAACCCCCATTTATAAAATATTAAGCTTTATATGTAAGCAAAAATTATATACAAATTTGGTTTATATTTGTCCATCCTTTAAGCTTCATAAAATTAATAAGCAGACTTAATTTCAAATTATTTTTTGATTAAGTGATTCATGTTGTTCCTAATCAGAAGTAAATATAGCTTAAGTTTAATTTAAGTTATTCATTAAACAATATAAAGATTATATGGAAAAATTCACAATAAACCAAAAATAAATTAAGCTTCGGATAAATAATATAAGAATTTAATTATAAGATTTTTCAATATAAAGATTATATGGAAAAATTCACAATAAACCAAAAATAAATTAAACTTCGGATAAATAATATAAGAATTTAATAATAAGATTTTTCTAAAATTTCATAAGCTTCACAGGAGAAATCATAAAAAGAATATAACTGTACTACATTCTAATATTAAATTGAAATCAGAGGTATATAAAATAAATGTAGTAGAATACTTAAGGCCTTGAAATCTAACTAAACTATACATTTTATTATTTGTAAGACAACGGATAAATCAATTTTAATTTTATTGACATTTTAAGATCATAAGGAATAGTCATACTCGGAATTTTCTAAAGAGGAAAATCTACTTAATCAATGCAGATTTTATGAATCTAAAGTATAAGTTAGAACCATTGAATGTCTATCTGAAGCATGTTTAGATAACTTATCAGTGCAGTCAAATGAATGATGTTTATTTCATTAAATAATGCACAAGTCCATTACATTTTTAGTGTCATATAATGTTAGTACATTTATAGTTGGTCTCAAGTGCTAGATCCGTAGTAAACATGGCTAACAAAACATACTTCAAGCTGTGCCTCTGTCCAGTTTCCTTTTCCACTCGCCAGTTTAATGGCCATTGCCGCATTGCCTGACCATTTGCTTAATTCAATGACTTGAGTGACTCGAAACTACACACTTGTGAGTTGGTACTTGACACACACATACACACACACACACACACAGACAGAGTCACAGTCAGACTGAGTACTACAATTTCCTGTGGAGGCCCAAAAATACAAATCATAAAAGTCATGGCCCGACAGTTCATAAAAAATGCGGCCCAGCGCAGCGATTGCCATACAAACAGGCGCATTACATGGATAAAATCTCCCAATCTCAACTGGCATGGCATGACCGGCATATAATTCAAACACGTACCAATACAACAGAGAGGGGGGCAGTGGTAGAGAGGGAGTGCTGCTCCTTGAGCAGCGGGGGGCTTGGTGGGGCGGTAATCAGGCAATTTCATATGAATAAGTTAGCAGGCAATGCCGCCTGAGTGTATGCAATAAATTTCGTTTGTATTGCGAATGCGACGCTGCTTATGAAAATTTTAAAAGCACCGAACTATGTGCCCCGACTGAGATTGCCTCCCAACCCCAACCCCACCCCACTCATCCCTCAGGTGCGCCTCCTCTCGCACAACAACAACAGAATGGAAATTTATAACGCCAAAACGTGCGCAGACCACGTTCCCAGCCAGTAAAGGTGTTTATTACTTATTTAGAGCGGCACGCCTACACGGAGCCGCCAAGGTGAGAGACAAGACATGGAGGGGGGTGTTCGGCACACCGAATTTTAGATACCGCTGAGCTTACCATATGGAACGAGAGCTAAGGCAAGAGAGAACTACATTTAAACATTTAAAGATATGTTTTCTATTACTTGTCAAAACAGAACTTATTAATTTTCCTATTTTAGATTTAATAGTTCTTGTCAATATAGCTTAAGTCTAATTTAAGTTGTTCATAACCTAACAAAAAAATTAGATTTAAAACAAAAACAAGTTAGTTTTAAGAAGGTTTTTAAACAGTTTCTGTTAAATCTGTTTTAGGATATTTTGCAAATATTTATTATGTGCTCTTATTTAACAGAACTTAATAATTGCTTGCTGTTTTATAAAAAGAAAAGGCTTGTTGGCCATTTTTTAAATTAAATGTGCGAAAACCTTGCTTTTCACCTTCCAAGGTGGAAAGCATAAGCCGTAAAATCAATAAAAATCCATTCTCCTTTCGAACTTGGTTAAAAGAGTTACAATTCGCATGCTAGAAAGAAATCTGCAATCATTCTAGGACTGATATTTGATAGATTCGCTCTATAAATTAGGAACGGACTTCTTGGACGATTCAGCCTTCTTTTCTTGAAAACTGAGCAGGATCAGAGGAGGTATTTCACAGTATCCATTTCTGTCTCAATCCTGCAGCTTCTACAATATGCTACTCCCCTGATTGTAGCCTGTACAACAACATAGTTGCAACGCTCTCTTCAAGGGTATTAGAACAATTTGGGCGGCTGTTCACTTGGCTGCGCTCGGCGGGCGGTCGGCCGCCACTTGGTCGTCCTGCGGAGTACGTGCCTGTGGCTTAGCGCCATCAAGTGGCAATTGGGGAGTGCCGCTTGGTCTCGCCAGCCACTAAACATTTTAATTAGAAAATTTTGCACAGCCAGTTGAGCCGACCACAAATCCAATTATCAAGTAATTATGCATTTAATTTGGGCACAGAGGCGCACAGCTCGTGTGCATTATCGACAACCGGGCCGGTCATTAACTCGAACAACAACAACAGCAACAACAACGTCTCACATATGCAAAATATACACAACTTTTTGCTGCATAACTTTGGGCGCCAAAGCTGCAAAATTTCAATTTAGAGCTCAGCGCGTTGTCTGGCTGCCCGAAAACAGTTGGCAAACAAACAGGAAGACCAACTGGGCGCTGTCTGACGCCCCTTCACACACATGCCACGCCCTCTATTCTATATGTGCGTTTGTGCAATTAAAAGTTTTTCGTCTGCTTGCCGACGCTTATTACAAATGTCGAGACCGCAATCAGAACCAAAAAGGTCAAGTGCGGAGTCCGCACAAGTTGCATATTGGTTGCAAAAAGTGTAGCATACTTTGCAGCTGCAGGACACGCAATTTATCACCACCGTCTACTGGCGCTGGTAATTGGCCCAGGTCGTGTTCGAGCGGCTTTAAGGCTTTTGAATCCTTTTTCGGCAGCTTCCCTTGGCTCGGTTTACAATTTCACCGATGCCGTGAAACATAAAACTGTCAACATGCCGTTTGCCAGCCAAATATTTACCACTCGAATGCCACTAAGGGTCATTGGGCTCAATTTTTTCAACTGGAAAAAGTGCCAAAAAATGCGCTAAAATTTATGTGGTGACCTGGTTATTTCACTGGTTCCTGGAAAATGCAATTGTGGAGTATTGAGGCGAATAACAGCGCTTTTAATGCCGCACAGAGCGAGGTATTTTGTTTAGAGTTGAATCCACTACTGACTTTTAAATTGACTTTCGAACTTAAAGCAACCCTAACCAGCAGTCATATTCAGTAGAGCCCCTTATACCTATAATTAAGCACTGACAATGTAATTAACACCTGCCCACGCACACTAATAATCAAACCCATTAATTAGGCACTAATAATGACAGTACGCAAACGCTCAAACCACAGATATTGGAACCACCGGCAAGTCCATAAAACTGGCTCAAATGACAACCAGGCAGTTCACACCTTTGGCGGCCCAGGCTCTGGCCCAACATGGAGCTCCAGGCGATGTCCACCCCAGAGATGCCCATCTTTGGCAACACTTTAAAGCTGATGAAGTTCTGGTCGTATCTATTCGTTCACAATTGGCGACGCTATGTGGCAATGGTGCCCTTTGCGATCCTAAATGTAACCCAGTACGTGGACATCTACTTGAGCACCGAGTCCCTCGACTTTATCATCCGCAATGTCTACCTGGCGGTGCTCTTCACCAACACAATTGTGCGGGGTGTGCTGCTGAGTGTGCAGCGAGGGAGGTACGAGCAGTTTCTGGAACTGATCAAGGGTTACTATATTCAGCTATTGGTGAATATACTCAACAATAAAAAATAGAATAAATAACATATCGTTAAATAATACAAAATTAACATATGTAGACTGGGTATTTTTCTGATATCATTTTTAGAAGCAAATAATTTGGTTTTCTGTATTTGGATATCAAGCATAAAAAAACAACCAACAAATAATTCTCGATGACTTGCTGACACTTCAAGAATTCTCAACATATTTAGCATACATAATTTTCTACTTGATTGCTCTTAGTTAAAATGCAGCTAGAGATACTATTTGGTTTCATTTTTATTTTAGGTTTAATCAGGGAACACTCAGTAATTCTTAGTGCAAAAACTATAATGTTTTTAACATTCTAAGTTCCTCACATGTAAAAATACATTTTAGTATGTATCACATCTGCAATTCTATATATAGTATATTATTTTCAGAACTACTCAGATGTACAAGTATCCTACTTGGTGGCTGAAACCACGAGAATGTCCAACTCCATTGGCCGCATTAATTTGCTAATGGGCACCTGCACCTGCATTGGCCTGGTAACCTATCCCATTTTTGGCTCGGAGCGTGGTAAACAGTTTTCCCAATCCTGATGTTTACCGAATACACAATTCCTGTTGTATTTGTGTTTGTAATTGTAATTGTAGTGCTGCCCTATGGCTTGTATGCGCCCGGCATTGACAAATACGCAAGCCCCTACTACGAGATCTTCTTTGTGGTACAGGTCATAATGGCGCCCATGGGCTGCTGCATGTATATACCCTACACGAACCTGGTGGTCACCTTCGCCTTGTTTGCCATCCTCATGTGCCAGGTGCTGCAGCACAAGCTGCGCAGCCTGGCAACACTGCAGAGCAGTCGGGTGCGCCAGGAAATTATATGGTGCATACGATATCAGATCAAGTTGGCTGGGTAAGCTGTTTGCCTTGAATTCACTAATGAGTAACTGAAAAGGTCAGGTCAACTCCTATTCCACAGGCTGGTTGACGCCATGAATGCATTGAATACCAATTTGCATTTGGTCGAGTTCTTGTGCTTTGGGGCGATGCTTTGTGTGCTGCTCTTCAGCTTGATTATTGTAAGTTAAACTAATTAAGTGCTAATTACGTTATTCAATACTTTCGATACTCTGAACCTTTGCATTTGTATTTATGTTTACCTTAATTATGAATTCAAATCTAGACTGTGTTAAATCAAAACTTGACACCTCCTAACCTACCAACTCCCATAACTTTGTGAAGACTTTATCGTTTCCATAAGGAATGTCGTATTTTATTAACCTTTCTCCCCTACTTCTTCTAGGCCCAAACGATTGCCCAAACTGTAATAGTCATTTTCTATATGGTCATGATATTTGCCAACAGCGTTGTAATCTACTACGTGGCCAATGAGCTTTACTTTCAGGTGATTTGCTTAACATAATGTAACTAAACATCAAGAAACTATCTTTTTACAACACTTCCTTAGAGTTTCTTAATATCCATTGCCGCCTATGAAAGCAACTGGATGGATTTTGATATTGATACACAGAAAGCCTTGAAGTTTCTTATAATGCGTTCCCAAAAGCCACTGGCGGTAAGAAAACTCCCTAATCTGCAACCAATTTGTGAATTTTTATGGTTTATGTCTGATGTGAGCAATTACTTATGAATGTATTTCCTTAGATACTCGTTGGAGGAGTCTATCCGATGAATCTGCAGATGCTGCAGTCGCTGCTGAACAGCATTTACTCCTTTTTCACACTCCTGCGTCGCATCTATGGCTGAGTGTCCTGCCAGGTTAGTCTGCTGTTGGGCATTGTGAGGCTGCAACTGTAAAATTGATTGCATTTAGCTTTTGGCCAATAAACGTTTTAAACGTTGTCCGCAATTGGATTGGCCAATGCACTCGCAATTGCATTTGCACGTTCGAACCAAAAAGGCAATAGAAAAGCAGGAGCTGGAAATAAACTATAATAAAAATGCGTCTGGGATGTCCTTTGTCAGCCCTGCACTCCACAGGAACCGGAACTGGAACTGGCCAAGGCTCGGAGTATCCTTTGTTGTGTTTGGCCAATGGATATGCCCGGCACGTGCCACTTAGATAACTTCTTTTTAAGCAAATATAAATCTAAAGTGTGTTAAATTAGATTAAAATGTTCTCGTAAAACGAATGCTGCCTGGAGTAGTATAAGGATGTGGACAAAGAGTCCACTCAAATGTTCTTTTTGGGGTTGCTTACAAACTTTACAGGTCCCAAATGGTAGAAGCTTCGTTATTAAATCTTCTGTATGCTTTTCAGCTAATTAATGTTGAAATTGCAAACTGAAACTGAAAACCTTACGAAAATCACGATTGCTTCCCTTTACTTATCTCCAAAGGAACCTTGGATAAAAGCTTACTTGATGCGAAAAATACCAAAAGAAAATCCCAAAATGCAGTATCTTTTCCAGAAGTCAAAAAATACTACTAAAAAGTAGTATTTGGTATCTTTTGACCTTTAGGAAAATAATGGTATTTTAGGTATTTTTTAGTATTTTTGGTCGTTTTCTGACTTCTTGATAGTAGTATTTGGTATTCTTTAACCTTTAAGAAAATACTGGTATTTTTGGTATTTTTTGGTATTTTTGGTATTTTTTGGTATTTTTGGTATTTTTTGGTATTTTTGGTAATTCTTCAAAATATCCAGAATTTGGTATATTTTGGTAATCGCATTTGAAAAATACCAACTAAAAATAT
Source organism: Hirtodrosophila histrioides (assembly GCA_037075165.1). Taxonomy (NCBI): domain Eukaryota; kingdom Metazoa; phylum Arthropoda; class Insecta; order Diptera; family Drosophilidae; genus Hirtodrosophila; species Hirtodrosophila histrioides. The sequence goes on from JBAMCL010000520.1 coordinate 16,559, forward strand.
GATTTAGAATTTTCCAAATATTCTGATAATTTTCGAACCCAGTGCTTAAAATAATATGTGTGCTATTCTATTTACCCTTAAGCAGGAATTACTGATATTTATATGGGATTAATTATGGTAGTTGATTTGATAAAATTATTGAAAACTATTTCGAATTTGGTAAACTCTCACTTAGTTTGGATTTGAAACATAGAAGAAAAGTTTGATATAGCGAAATAGTGGTTCAATTTTGACCAAATTTGGTCAGATTGCATTTTATACCCGATCGTTCCTATGGCAGCTTTATGATATAGTGACCCGATTTTGATCAAATTTGGTCAGATTGTGTAAACTTTTTAGAGACTCGGTTTGGGTGAGTTTGGTGAGGATATCTTGATAAACAACAAAGTTATTCATACAGAACAGTTTTTTAATTTTGATCGCCCTTCTCTGCGATTCTCAAGAATTCAAGGGAGTCCAGTACAATTTATCACTTTGGAGGTCCACTTCAGTGTGTGTGTTTGTGTGTTTGTTGGTGTGTGTGGGTGTGAGAGAGAGAGAGGGAGAGAAAAAGTTTAATATAGCGAAACAGTGGTTCGATTTTGACCAAATTTGGCCAGATTGCATTTTTTGCCCTATCGTTCCTATGGCAGCTATATGATATAGTCACCCGATTTTGATCAAATTTGGTCAGATTGTATAAACTCTTTAGAGACTCGGTTTGGGTGAGTTTGGTGAGGATATCTTGATAAACAACAAAGTTATTCATACAAAACAGTTTTTTAATTTTGATCGCCCTTCTCTGCGATTCTCAAGAATTCAAGGGAGTCCAGTGCAATTTATCATTTTGGAAGTCCACTTCAGTGTGTGTGTGTGTGTTTGTGTTTTTTTTGTGTGTGTTTGTGTGTGTTTGTATGTGTTTGTGTGAGCAGAGAGAGAGTACGAGAGAGAGAGAGAGAGAGAGAGAGCGAGAGAGAGAGCGAGAGAGAGAGAGAGAGAGAGCGAGAGAGAGAGAGAGAGAGCGAGAGAGAGAGAGAGAGAGAGCGAGAGAGAGAGAGCGAGAGAGAGAGAGAGAGAGAGCGAGAGAGAGAGAGAGAGAGAGAGAGAGAAAGTGAGAGGGAGAGAGAGAGAGAAAGAGAAAAGAGAGAGAAAAAAGAAAGAGAGAGGTAGAGCGAGAGCGAGAGAGAGAGAGAGAGAGACAAAGAGAGAGAGAGAAAGAGAGAGAGAGACAGAGAAATAGAGGGAGAGATCGCCCTTCTCTGCGATTCTCAAGAATTAAAGGGCGTCCACTACACTACATTACCCTAGCAGGAATTAATTTAGCTTGCATGAAATTATTGTATAAACAAAAAGTTTGATATAGTGATAGTGTTCCGATTTTGACCAAATTTGTTCAGATTGTATAGACTCTCTAGGGACTCTGTTTGAAAAAGATTGGTGAGAATATATTTATAAACAAAAAAGTTTTTCATACAAAAACATAATTGTCGACCGATCATTCCTATGGCAGCTATATGTTATAGTGGTCCAATCCGGCCGGTTCCGACATATGTACTGCCTGCAGCAAAAAGAAGGGTCTGTGCCAAGTTTCATTCATTACGTTTCATTCATTATAGCTTTAAAACTGAGAGACAATTTTGCTATATTGACTCAGCTATTCATGCTGATTCAGAATATATATACTTTGTTGGGTCGGATACGTCTTCTTCAGTCCACTACACATTTCGAGACACAATTATAATACCCTCTGCTGGGGTATAATAAATCTATAACATAAGTTTTATTTTTGAGCTTTTCTGTATCATTGCAGAAATGGAATGTCCTGGAGGATGCTCTAGGTGTAATTCTCTTTATGTATTAATTCTCTTTCATTATGATTATTTCATTTAAAAATTAGTACATATGTACATAATTATTTACTGTCCCTATTTTAAAGACATTAGAACACCTGTTAATCATTTTAAATTGAACTAAAGGCAACCCCAAGCACCAATTACATTAAGTGAAGTCCCTTAAACCTATAATTAAGCCCTAACAATGTAATTAACACTCGCCCACTCACATTAATAATCAAACCCATTAATTAGACTTTTAATATTGATAGTACGCAACCACTCTAACCACAGATAATGGTACCACCGTCTATAAAAGTGGCTCAAGTGATACCCAAGAGGCTCACACCTTAGGCAACCCACGCTCAGGATCAACATGGAACTCCAGGCGATGTCCACCCCAGAGATGCCCATCTTTGGCAACACTTTAAAGCTGATGAAGTTCTGGTCGTATCTATTCGTTCACAATTGGCGACGCTATGTGGCAATGGTGCCCTATGCGATTCTGAATGTGACCCAGTACGTGGACATCTACTTGAGCACCGAATCCCTCGACTTTATCATCCGCAATGTCTACCTGGCGGTGCTCTTCACCAACACCATTGTGCGGGGTGTGCTGCTAAGTATTCAGCGAAGACAGTACGAACAGTTTCTGGAACTGATCAAGGGCTACTATATTCAGCTATTGGTAAGTATACTCTGATAAATAACACAAAATAATATATATAAGAAACAATATACATATATACTCTAGTTATTGTTCTAAAGATATTTTTTAAGGAATGAATACAATCCAGGATTGCTTTTAGATAACTTGTTTAACACATTAGAAAAGTAAAAATAATTGGTTTTTCGTGATCAAATTTAAATCGTCATAACTTTTTATATTCATCGTTGTTTTCTACAATATATTCCGAATAGTACATCAATTTTATTTCAGAACTCCTCAGATGAGCACATAACCCGTTTAGTGGCTGAAACCACGAGAATGTCCAACTCCATTGGCCGTATTAATTTGCTAATGGGCACCTGCACCTGCATTGGCTTTGTAACCTATCCCATTTTTGGCTCGGAGCGTGGTAAACAGTTTTCCCAATCTTGATGTTTACTGTACACACATTTGTATTTGTGTTTGTAATTGTAATTGTAGTGCTGCCCTATGGCTTGTATGCGCCCGGCATTGACAAATACGCAAGCCCCTACTACGAGATCTTCTTTGTGGTACAGGTCATAATGGCGCCCATGGGCTGCTGCATGTATATACCCTACACGAACCTGGTGGTCACCTTCGCCTTGTTTGCCATCCTCATGTGCCAGGTGCTGCAGCACAAGCTGCGCAGCCTGGCAACACTGCAGAGCAGTCGGGTGCGCCAGGAAATTATATGGTGCATACGATATCAGATCAAGTTGGCTGGGTAAGCTGTTTGCCTTGAATTCACTAATGAGTAACTGAAAAGGTCAGGTCAACTCCTATTCCACAGGCTGGTTGACGCCATGAATGCATTGAATACCAATTTGCATTTGGTCGAGTTCTTGTGCTTTGGGGCGATGCTTTGTGTGCTGCTCTTCAGCTTGATTATTGTAAGTTAAACTAATTAAGTGCTAATTACGTTATTCAATACTTTCGATACTCTGAACCTTTGCATTTGTATTTATGTTTACCTTAATTATGAATTCGAATCTAGACCCGCAAATCTTATGCAAAACTTTACACCTCCTTTTTCTTTCTCCCCTACTTCATATAGGCCCAAACGATCGCCCAAACTATAATAGTCATATTCTATATGGTCATGGTATTTGCCAACAGCGTTGTAATCTACTACGTGGCCAATGAGCTTTACTTTCAGGTGATTTGGTTAACATAATGTAACTTAACATCAGGAAACTATCTTTTTACAACATTTTCCTTAGAGTTTCTTAATATCCATTGCCGCCTATGAAAGCAACTGGATGGATTTTGATATTGATACACAGAAAGCCTTGAAGTTTCTTATAATGCGTTCCCAAAAGCCACTGGCGGTAAGAAAACTCCCTAATCTGCAACCAATTTGTGAATTTTTATGGTTTATGTCTGATGTGAGCAATTACTTATGAATGTATTTCCTTAGATACTCGTTGGAGGAGTCTATCCGATGAATCTGCAGATGCTGCAGTCGCTGCTGAACGTCATCTACTCCTTTTTCACACTCCTGCGACGCATCTATGGCTGAGTGTCCTGCCAGGTTAGTCCGCTGTTATCCTTTGTTGGGTATTGTGAGGCTGAAAGTGGGACTGTCCACGGCTCGGAGTATCCCTTGTTGTGTTTGGCCACTGGATATGCCCGGCACGTGCCACTTGGATAACTTCTATTTAAGCAAATATAACTCTAAAGTGTGTTAAATTAGATTAAAATGTTTGCGTAAAATGAAAGCTGCCTGGAGTAGTAAAAGGATGTGGACAAGGAGTCCACTCAAATGTTGTTTTTGGGATTGCTTACAAACTTTGCAGGCGGCAAATTTTAGAAAGCTTCCTAAGTAAATTGTCTGTATGCTTTTCAGCTAATTAATGTTGAAATTGCAAACCAAAACTGAAAACTTATAAATGTGTGTGAGTATATTAAGAGGGAAACTTTTAAGTAGCCTTGGAGCCAAAACCACAGAAATATATAAGGGCAAAACTGTTGTGCAGTGTTAAAATTTATTATGATAGTCGAAACCACAAGTTTGATTCATTAAGCTTTTTATATGTGTTTTCTGTTATTTGTTTATGAATTGCACTCCATTTATTTAATAGAAAACGTTCTTAGTAGTGGGAATATTAAGATAGTTATTTACTTTTAATTTGATGTATGAGTATAATAGTGCTGATGAATATGCCAATATCGAGAAGTTGAAAGGATAATCGGTTCTTCAAATTTTTAAATGATGCTCAATGTTTATTCCGATTTTCTTTGTTTATTTTTTAACTTTCACATCAATTTTATTTGATAAAATACTCGAAGTTGTGGCTAACGATCGTACAGCTGACAATTTATATTGTTTTATCAACGCTACCTCGCAGTTAGCTCTTCAATCTGTTATATTTTTTAACAAACTCAATCTTTTTTCATTGTCTGCTATAACACATCTACATTGGCTCTTTAATTCTGTTTCTAGTCTTAAACAAAGCATTTTTTCGATTATTTTGGCCATCTGCTTAACAGCTCGAAACTCCACACATTATCACTTCAATTTTCCTAATCAACATTGGGTTTCAGTTCAGGGTAACTTCATGCCACATACTCTGACATTTTCCGCATCCAACGAGTCGTCAAATTGACTTTAATTTAAGAATTTTTTATATGCTCCATACACATACACAAACACACACACACACACACATTGAAGACACACTATAGACCTACAAAGGAATTGCTGCCTATGCGTGCCACTTCCATGTGGCATTTCCCTGTCTGCTGCTTAATGGCATTCCACTGCTTACTGTCGCCTGCCCCCTGCCCTTGCCGGCCGCCTCAGCTCAACGTTACCCCTCCTCCACCTCCCCCTCCCCATCAACCTATCCGAATGCTGGCAATGACTCGCCGTTTTACTGCATACTTTTAGGAGCCAGGCAGCAGCAAAAAACGCTGATGCGACAATTATAGTTATTGTCTGCCTAACCAAGCGGGGGAATCTGCTGCCTCGCCAACCTCCTCCCTCTACTGACTGGTTGCACGTACGTGAGGCAGCAACACACCTCATGACTGGCGGGGGGCTGCGGGATGTGGGATGTGTGGGTGTGGCAGCTGCTGCTGTTGCTGTTGCTGCAGCCAGCTTCAATTTTCGAAGCAGCCTGTTTTATTGCTAATGTAAACATGTGTTGTTTTTGTTGTTGTTGTGGCTGTTGTTGTTGTTGATTTTGTATCCTGTTTACAAGCAATGTTATAGGGTATAATAATTTGATAAACAAAGAAAATTGAAATAGAAATATCTATAATTTATTATCACAATTTGAAGAAAATTACTTAGACATGGGTGAAAATATAAGAAAATTGAATTGCAGATTATTTTGGCAATTTTGTTATAATTTCTATCCATATTTCAGAAAGTAAATATCACTTCTAAAATCCCCCAACTATTTCTGAACTTTGTAGTATTTCTTATAAATTATATCTGTATCACATTTTGTTATGATTAATAGATATATTTATTTATTTTCGCATGCTCAGGGGAGTAATTAATTGGTTTATAATATACATTTCAATTCACAAACTATGTATACCCAATGAAAATATTCCCAATCTCTGTTACTCTTTCTTATGCCTATGATTTTTACAGGGTATCTCAGCAGGCCAGCTGACGCTTCTGCTTATTGTCTCCTAATGTGTGTTTTTGCTGCCGCTGTCTGACAATGTCTTTGACGCCAAATTGACACATTTTGTAGTCGCCGCGTGGAAATGCTCCGCACTGCTTAAATAGTGTGCTAAAATGTTGTACGTGCCCCCTGAGGCAGGGAACGGGGGCGAGGAGTGGTGCTTATCACTCTGCTGCTGGCGCAAAAGCGGCTGCCAGGCAATCTTTAATTTCAATGGCAGTTGGAATGAATCGAGCAGCCCTCGGGCAGGTAACAGTTGCCACGAAAATTTATCAGAGCGCAAATCAATTTTCAACACCTTGCCCCAAGCGTTGTGCGTGTGTGCGTGTGTGCGTTGGTTGCCCAAGTAGCCATGGCCAGGAATCAGGGCCGGGCCAACTTGGCAGCTGCTCCCCGCTGCCTAATGAGCCAAACTTTGCGCTTGCCGTGGACTGATAACCCTTGCTGCAATTGGGGGGCAATACTTGAGGCAAGTATTAGACGTCAATAGTTGGCCGGCCACGCCCCGCATTTTATGCCTATTTTATGCGCATCAGCCTGAAATTGCGTACGTGTTGTAATTTTTAAAACATTTCCCTTGTACTTTGTGTATTTCTCGGCTCTGTTGACATTTGCTGTCAGGCACGGACGGACAGTTCCTAATCCGGCGCCAAAATACAAAAAAAATAAAGAATAGAAGAAGAATACTTGTCAAATTTAGGTCAAGCGGTCAAGTGTTTTATGTTGGGGTTCCTTCAAGGGTTTTATGCTGTTTGCCAGCAGTGAACGCAGTTTTGTTTTATGACTACAAAAGGGGGGGATTTACTATTTGGCTGTCTTGCGTGGTTGGAGCAGTTCTGTTTGGCTAGCAGCTAAAGGATTTGTGTGTCAATATTTGAACATTTTGGCTGAGAGTGAAATGCTTAATATTTTTGACAGTACTGCATATAAAAGACTTGACAAGAACTACTTAAATTTCAGCAGCATTTCTTCATATTAGAAGTCTTTATTTAGAGAAGCACCCAATCTAAGAAAACCCGCTAGATTGATTATACAAGAAGAAACCATTTTCAAATTTGTATTTAAATAATTCCAAGCCCTATCAGTTTACAGCTAAGTATTTGCAGCCAATTCAGTTCTAACTGCATTTATTTTTCTCCACATTTATTTTATTTCTATACCTCATATTTTATTTTGAATGTTAAGTTGGCCAGCAGTTTTCTGTATATTTTATATCCTCTTATCCTCCACAGTCACATAATTCACTGCAATTTTACTGTTGGATTTTTCCATGATATCTAGTAATAATTCTAATAAATAATGCAAGCTCTGTGGCTCAAGGATTGGTTTGTATTAAGACTGGAGAAAATATTTTAATAGCAATAAAAAACCAATATTATATTATAGTATTTATAATAACATTTAACAGATACGTAAAAGCTCTCACTTCACATTTTAAAATAGTACAAATGTTTCCATTTATTTTCCCCATTCTTACAGTTTAATAATAATAATTCATAACACTTTAGCATGTCAGATTAGGAAGCATTTACAAGTTTGCAGGACACACCCCCTCAACCAGCTCAACACAGCTTCCCTGTCCCCTGAACTGACAACTATTTCTGTTTAAGCCAAAGGAGCAAAGTTCAAAAAAGAGCAACCCCAAGTAAATTAGGGGATGGCCAAAAGGGGGCGGCTTGTGGCCGAGTTAAGCCCGCCCTAAACATAAATTATTATCACACCAGCCGCTGACATTGACCCAATGAGTTTTTCCTTCTTTTTGTGCAAAAAAAAAAAAAGGTTAGCAGACAAATGTGTTGGCTTTAGAATTTTCAACAGGAAATGTGAAAAATAACTCAGCTCAAGAATTTTCGCATCGATTTAAGGCAGGAAATTGGTGCCATGGTCGTGGCAAAAGTCCATTAGAATCTCATACATTTTGAAGGACATTGCAAATGCAATTGGCTTTGAATTGCTGTTGCAACTATAACTTCAACTAAAAGCTAAAACATTTTCATTTGAAATTAAGTAATAAAATGCATTTAACCGCTTAGACGTGGCGTATACGTAATGTGTTTGCTTAAGGCAACTTAAAAGGAAGTCTGATTAAATTAGTTAGTCACACAAAATGAGTATCGAACCGATGCATCTTCTACCTAATTGCCAATGCCAATCAAAGTCGTCGCAAATTTTATGTTAAAATGCACTTAATTTGCAAAATGCCAAAGGCTCTCGGCATGCTGGCGACCAGAGTGGAAATGAGGGAGGAGAACTAGAGTTTGCACTTTTGGGTAAATTGCTATTTATGCCAGGATGGCAGGAGTGCAGGCTGGCAGGCTGGCAGGCAGACAACTGGCGCCTGGCAATGGTCCGGACAAAGGCTGCAAAATTGTTGCACAAATCTGATTAAGTTTGCAGTTTGGTAAGCGATTTATGAAGGCCCATGGATGCATGCCAGGAGCGGAGGTTGCAAGCAGCAGGTGCAAGGATTATGTGGATGCATATATCCTTTCTGTGTCTCATAACAGCTGCAGGCGAATGCGGGTGAAGGCTGAGCTACAATTGCAAAGTGTACAAAGGATTGAACAGGTGAATAGAACTGAAGCGAGCTGAGATAAGAGTTGAATCTCATGTAACTAAAACCTGTCTCCAAGGCACATTTCATGCTACTTTGCGTCAGATTTACACATTGTGCGAATGTGAATGCTGAAACTTGGCAGCAGATAATGGTACTTAGTATGTCCTTGTCGTTCACATAAGAGAAATGAATTAGAGCTCTGCTATCAGCTGAGTTTAATACTACTATAATAATTTTAAATAACATTTTCCTAGTAATAATTATTTGTCTTTCTATCTAAAGAATTAAAGTTCAAACAAAAAGTGCTGAGCTTATTTTTCTTAACCAAAGCAAACACTTTATAGATTTGTATTCTAAGGACCCACAATTGCCTCTCATTTGCAATGTTCAAGGACTTCAATTCTGTGAAATTTCACAAGCATTCCCTTTGGTTACTTGCCGCTTGGCATATTATTCGAATTTGATTATCATGGGACTGGCTTTTTGTATTTTTTTAGCTACTTTTAGCAGCCTGTACATCTATTTATTATGCATTTCTTTCCATCAGCTGTCCGATGTCCCTGAATGTTTCGTTGTTGTCTGTTGCCAGTCTGGCGACTTTGACACTCTTCGCTGGAGGTTTTGTGGACATATTTGTATCGACGTTGTCGCTTCGTATTTGATGGGGAAATGTCCTGGCGGCGAGTTGTCCTGGCTGTGCCGGCTGTTCGCTTTGTGTGTGTTTAGTCTCTAGGGTAGATTATCACCGTTGCGGACAATGAAGCGACGCTGGCTTTTTAACATTTCAATTCTAATTTAAATTTTATATTGCTTGTGGTACTTTACTTTAACATTTATTCAACCAAATATGACAGCACCTTAACGGGCCTTATCCTTACTAAATATCATAAATATTTGCTGAGCTTTTGCGTGTTGAAATTCTCTAGCTCTTTAGTCACGCCATTTGCCACACGCATGCAATTAACTAATGCATATAACCTTGAAAGTCGTAAGCTAACAAAATGGCAAAAATGTTTTATGAAAACTTGAAAAACTAATGTAATTTAAAGTGCATTATAATTGTCTTGGTCAACAATTTGTGTCTGAAAAAAACTAGATTGAGGTGTGGGAAAAAATTAAAGTGTTCCTTTCACTTGCTCCAAATTTAACGCATTTGTTGAGTACTCAAATATTAAAGTATAACAAAGCATAGTTTTAAGTAAACATCTAACTTGAAAGGCACCCACATAAAGCAACAAGACTTTAAAAGTACAGTTGCATTAGCTGCTGTTAGAGCGCTGTTAATTAACAGACCCGTCGCTGAAGCTGAAGCTGTCACTCGCAAAGTTTCAATGTAAGCGCACTGTCACTTAACAGACGTGTCACTTCTAACACTGTCAACTCACCAAGCTTAAGAAGTACAGTTGCACTAGTCGCTGTTAGCGCACTGTTAATTAACAGACCTGTCGCTGAAGCTGAAGCTGTCACTCGCAAAGTCTCAATGTAAGCGCACTGTCACTTAACAGACGTGTCACTTCTAACTCTGTCAACTCACCAAGCTTAAGAAGTACAGTTGCACTAGTCGCTGTTAGCGCACTGTTAATCAACAGACTGTCGCTTATGACGCTGTCAACCTGTCTTTGCTCTGCTCTGCACTTTGCATTTGTTACTACACAGTTCTCAAATTATAAAGTGTTTGTTGCTGCTGTCAGCCTTCCTTCTTCACTGTTGTTGTTGTTGTTTTGCTTATTGTTATTGTCTGGCTGCCTCTGTCACATGTCAAGTGTCAGTTTTTTGGGGTATTCAAGTTGGAGCCACAGCTGCGGGTAACTATTTTGCATTATTTGCATTCGCTGCAGTCCAAAAGCTGCTTCAGCACTTGCCAACAGCCCTTGAGGGCTCCGCTTATGATAATTCATCTTATATATCTATATAAAATAGTATATATACTTGTATATATACTGAAATTCAACTTGATTTACATGCCAAAGATGAAAAGTGGGGAGTCGACGGCGCGTTATGAACTTTTGGCAGCTGGCAAAAGATTGCAAAGTTTTCGCAATCAACGGTTTGGGGATAGACAACAGGGGCTGTAATGGGTTAAGCACCGGGAAGAATGCAGCAACGGAAGGAATTCAAACGAAACGGAAGGATGTGTACTTAAAATACAACGGTGCTTTATATAAATGAGAAAGGAGCTACTTGGCTGTATAAAAACACAAAACAAAAAGCAATTCAGACTTAAAGTGTCTATAATTTCTATGAATAAATATATTCAAATGAAGCGTTGCTCAAAAATAAACACAATAATAATTGATTAGATATCCAAGAAACAATCTTTTATAGAAATAAACTAAGATAAATTGAAAATATTAATATGTTATTTAATCATAATAACAATAAATTAATTTAATTATATCTAGATTATTACGAAAAACTGCAAAGTTTTATATATACTCTCCCTTAATTTCCGTAGCCCCAACCCCCTCCCAAGCAATATCTATACAAATTTATAGCTAAAATCATTAAATTTTGGTATAAGGACTATCAATGACTTCCTTGAATGATTTGACCAATTAGATTTTTGCTACTCCCATATACTATTAGCAAGGGAAAATGGTCTGGAAACAGAGTATACTGCAGTTGGGAACTGACGACTGCTTTTACTAGTTTTTCTCTTACAAAAGTCAAATAGAAACAAAAAGTGATTTCTGCATAATTCAAGGGCAGGTTTCTTGTTTTCCCGAAATCAGTTTTGTTCCTAACCAGTTCGAAAGTCAAATCAAGTAAAGTTCTAAGCATAATGATTCTGTCCCTCTATAAAACAACCAATGAAATAACTAGCAAAGTTTTACTTTCATCATGGACTCGAAATTTTTTTGTATGTCATACGAAAGTCCTGCAATGTGGGTCCATTCCAGAGTACATCGAGAATACTTTGTGGAGTGACAGCAATGGAATTTCAATTTCAGTAGACAACTTTCTAATAAGCAAGTGAAACATTTTGCTACACTTTGAGCTAAATTCAATAAGTGAAAACTTTTCACTTGTTTCCCTTTGTGAGGGCAACAAAGCCGCTGATTAGCCAAGCGGCTACCCAACCTCTCCGGACTCCCCGGGGGGTGTGTCAGGCAAGTGACATGAATAATTCCCAAGTGTTGGCTCCATTGTAATCACATTTGGCCAAATGGCAGCTCAATAGACAAGTTTTAAATTCAATTAGATTTAATTTACCCAAGACAACTTCCGGTATACTAACTTTCAGATTGGTTAGCTCCAGCTGCCAGGTTGCATAATTAACTGGAATGTTCTTAAAGTTCTCCCTCGACCTTATAAGGTCTCAATGTCTGGCGTTAAATGTCAAGTGAGCGTCTGACATTAAATGCGCAAAAATTGCAAAACTTTTCTCATATAAAATGCATATTAAATCATTTTTATGGCAGCGTTCGCCAAGTTCAACGCAAATTTGCCGCCTCATACATTTTCTTGGTTTTTAGTTTCTTGTGGCTCTAAGGCAGCAGCAACCATAAAAAGAAAATGTTTCCACCTGTTTACACTCTTGTTGCTTCACATTTTATATTTTTCATTATCACAGCACCTTGTTTAATGCGTCATTTTGGCACAAAGTTCAGTTAGAGGCGTTACAGACATTTTACTGCATTGTTGCACGCTGCGTATGAGTGATATTTTACAACGTTGTCTTTTCTTTTATAGTTCAAATAAAGTACATAGAACCATTGTGAGCATTATAAGTGGAATACTTATGCGCACTTTGTGGTTAAATTTGCAGTTAAATTATGGCAGTTAAAGTAAAATGAGCCCAAGTCTATTTTCACCTAACTAGACCATTCTTTTCAGTGTCTTCCTTTCTTAGGTTGTACAAGGTCCTGTACCTTCTTATTCTAATCTGAAATAAGGGATGCTTAAGTAGTTCAGATACACAACACTCTTTGAATTAGGTATATGCATAAATATCAATAGAAGCTGTTAAAATCTCGATATCACTTTCGATAATATCGATAGTTTTGAATATCTCCTCACAATCCTTGGTTTATGGGTCTTATAAATGGGTTTCCATAAACATGTCTTGAATTTAACTATTTTTGTTTTCTATTATATAAGAAAAATGGTTATTACACAAATTTATCGAATTTATCTAATATTAATTCATACAGTTTTCTATAGAAATATGTCTTTTATTGAAAATGTTATAATACAATATTGAGTTTTTATTATTTCTGTGCCATTTATTTCAAAAAATTTCATAATTTTTCAATAATAATATCGATAGTATCGCTGTTTTCAAGTATCATCCTCAGAATAACCCAACTTTTATACCCCCAATCCCTTCCATTTGATGGCTATTGCTAACTTTGGCTAATTTAACAGTTTTTCTTTTGCGTCCAGAGCACTTTATGCAATTCATTTCCCAAATGTCTTCAATACCCAGTTCCTTTCAGTTCCTTCCCCAATTTTATGCTCATTAAATGCGTCTTTGAAGCGATGTCGACAGCAACAACACGAGAAACTCATCAAATAAATCAAATTTTTGCTTGTTAACCCCTTCATTGAGATTCTTTTCATTTTTGCTTCTCCACTGTTGTTGGCCAAAAAGTTTCACTGGTCTGGCCTAAAGGGTTTTTTCGAGTAGCTCAGCAAAAGTTGCGCCAAAAATGGCGTTAAAATGTGTAATCAGAGAAACGACAAGAGAAGTTGGAGGATTCCAAAACGAGGGACCTCAACTTGTCAGCGTCTGGCGAACGCAACGACTACGGACTGTTAATGAAAATTGTTTTTGGCCTTTGCTGAAAAAATATGCTGGAAACGTTGAGTTTTCCTCTTATTCTTTTCTCGGATGGGGCGAGTTTGATGGCCTGTTGTAAATGATTGGTGAAAGTCACACGCCCGCAGCGTTGCCAAACTAATTAACGCCAAATGCGGCGGTGCCCCTTGGATCCAAATTGATGGGGCCAGCGGAGGCTGCGGGCCATTTGCAAGGGTTCCTAAGATTCTCACAAACAACATTCACTTGTTCTTGCTGGAGTCTATTGGGATTTTCTAGCAGAAATATCTGTCATAGCAAAAGTAAAGAGTTTTGCCGTGTTTAACGCTTATTGTCAATCAAAGTAAATGGATTATTAAATACTCATTTAAAATGCATAAAAACTAATTATTATAAAAATGAAAATTGAAATTAAATTATTATAATAACTTTAAAAAAATTATTATATTTAAATACAAATAGTTTAATAAAAATAATAAAATAACAAAAATAATAATAGTTTAATGCTGTATCATTCCTATTATTTTATTTTTCTTTTAAATAAATTTATTTAATCACTAAATACAAGAAAAATTTAAAAATAGCCCTTATTAATATAGAAAGGGATTGCCGAGTACCTCTGGTCAGCGATGTAATAAATAAACAGGCTACCCAATACTTAAGCAAGCTAGCATCCCACCCTAACATTCTGGCTAGAAGACTCCTAAAAGCAAGAACAGTAAACGGCTGCAGAGCGCCAAGAAGGCCAAAGCGCATACACCCTGCCGATCTGGCAAATCGCAGGATGTAGCTCATGAATAAAAATATACAGCTCACCAATGTAAATATAACAATAAACATAAACCAATTGTAAATTAATTTCATAACTTCACAACATACCACAACACACAAATGTAAATAACACCATTGATACCTAATATAACATATTCTATAACACATAGATGATAAGTAACCACACCCTGTAAATACTTACTCACACAACTACAATCACGAATATAATACACTATATATTCATTCCATACCTATACAATTAAAACTAGCTGATGAAACCCATTCATCTAGGACTACCCACAAAAACTCTGAAACCACGATTTGTACATAAAATATTTAAATACAACACTACATTATAAGTTAACTTTGAGTAACACCAAAATGTAAAAATTTAGTGTTAAGGGTTACTGAATTCAAAATTTGTTAAATAAATATTGTATATATGTAAAAAAATTAATATAAATTTCATTTAATATTTAAAATGTAAGTTGCATATTACTTCACTTTTACTATATAGTATATATACATTAATTTTAAAATTATTCTTTAAAATTCAATTTAAATTTAATACTCGTACAATAAGTAACTAATTAATTGAAGATAATATAGCTTAAACTAGAAGAGCTATTTTTAGGCTGCTGAAACTATATAGGATATATATTTACACTTGCAGCACGATTTCCATACAATAACTGAATGTTCCAACCGATTGTTCCTATAGCAGCCTTGAGTCTTAATACTCTGATTTTAATCAAATTTGGTCCACATTTGAATAGCATAACGAAACTTAGCATTGCTGAGTTTGCTTGCGATATCTTGAAAAACAAAAAAGTTTTTCATACAACAACTTTGGAGCGATCGATATGGCAGAGTCCAACCCAGCCGGATCTAACATACTAAGTACATAGTCTCATCAAAAAGAAGCATCTGTGCTAAGTTTAATTAGCAAAGTTCTTAGACTGAGAGCTGCTGATCAAGAATGTATATACTTTATGGTTGATAAAGGTAAACCCATACCTGCATTAGGAAATATAT
Organism: Hirtodrosophila histrioides; assembly: GCA_037075165.1. Classification (NCBI taxonomy): domain Eukaryota; kingdom Metazoa; phylum Arthropoda; class Insecta; order Diptera; family Drosophilidae; genus Hirtodrosophila; species Hirtodrosophila histrioides. The sequence continues at coordinate 31,827 of JBAMCL010000520.1, forward strand.
GTTCGCCTACATATCATAAATGTCATAACAATCGGAAATAACCAACATTTAGTAACATCAGCTGTCACTTTATGTTTAGCTGCTGCTGTGAAGCACTTCAATTACTTGTTTACTTGTTTACTTGGCCAAAACGAATTGAAATTTATTTCTCTTGACGTTTTGTGAGTCCTTGGCGTCTAGACGCGCGGCACTTAGGCACGCGCCTTTGGTGCCACGCCCAGGACTCCAGCCAGGACTTTTATATTGTCCAGCTGAAGTTTTGCACTGCAGTTCAAAGCACGCCTAAAGGTGCGCCTGGCAAACCTCTCATCGAATATTTATGTGCACTTAAAAGTATTCAGTTCATATTAGAATTTATTTCCGTGCAGTGCAATGCCATTTAAAGAGGTTAATCATAATTGAAATTAAGTTTTATTTGTGTAATATATTTATGGAATATCTTTACAATACCACATCTCAATTTTACCTTAAATTATTAAGCTTATTATTAAGCTTGCATAGATTTATTGCTTTCGTTTAACTTAAAGTCACATAACATTATTTAGAAACCTTTAAAGTTCCTAAAAATTGAATAAACTTTAGGCTTAGTGGGACGAACCTGACATTCCATATCTTGCATTATAGATGTGGCTACAGGGTATTTTCTAGGCTATATATACACATGTAATATAGCCCTTAACTTAGTTAAAACCTTCAAAATATAAATCACATTACTACAGCTTGATCCTTAGTTTCTACAGAATCGCACATTCAAAGTCAAAGATAAAGTTTTAATACATTGAATTGTTCTTTTCTTAACGTTATCCGCATCACATCAATATTATATCATATCATGCCTATAGGTATTTTTAAAATGTATAAATAATGGAAATGTTGTAAGGATAAAAAATTCCTTCGATCATTATTTTTCCCCAATAAACTTGCTTTGACATGCCGAATTCGTTTGAATAATACGGTATCTTTTATATCCATTGGGCGATGTTAATTTCTCATCGGAATCTTTGCTTTAATCTCTCAAACGCTGTCATGAAATTCGATGAGTCAGCTTCTCGCACCTCAGAGGTAGTTTTTGCAGTTCGATTGAATAAACAAGATACAAATTTCAACTCTCTCAGTGATATTATCGGGCAGACGATAGCATAAAACCCGTATAGACAGTCGGGCGTCAATTTGATGGGCCAGACAAAAGAAGGCAACGGCAAGACAGAAAAGACATCAAAAATCGTTTTAATGAACTGAAACGAGCCAGAATCGAACCCCGATAAGCGAAACTCCCTTGAAATTCAAATGTGGCTGGACTGGCAACGAATTCCAATAAGATTATTGAGTATTGAATTCGGGCTACCTGAGAAATCAATCGAAGCAGGTACCTAAAGGCGGGAGAAGAGCCCAGTTAAGACCGGACTCTGGCCAATGGAATGCGGCTTGTCTTGGATGTGCGGCGGTGCATAAGAAAAAGGGCTATGGATATGATATGATATAATATGAATTAATATAATATGATAATTTCAAGATCAATGTCAAAGACTTGGGATCGAACTGTTTAAAATATTCCAATGAATGCCAGGATTGAGTTTCAAGTATGTGCAGCTAAATAAAAGTTGATAGAACACATATAGAGTTTAAGAACTGCCTGAACAGCCGCAGCTCTACAATTATATTTGTTGAAGATCATAATTATGATTTCCTTCCGATGTCTCGCTTTAAAATGCGTGTAATATTCAATTAGAGCCGCATCTAGGCATAAAGCTGTCAAACTAGATATAGTTATTAACGTCGTTTAAATTAATTAATTTAATTTCTTTATAGAGCTACTTAAAGTGTCTGTCCCCACTCCCCACTCCCCGCTTAATCACCGGTCTTTTTCATGTTGCGCGTCTCAAGAAATATTTGATATGCTTCTGGGAATGTCCAACTCAAACTGTGACTGTGACGGTGACGGTGACGGTGCACTGAGGAGCAGGGGGAAAAGGCAGTCATTAGTTTCTATTACAAGAGTCGCGAGTTGACTAATTGCCCCTGGTCAGTCCATGAGGACAAGGCGCGGAAGCTGATGAAAGTCACATCAAAGCCATATTAATGAATATGAATTGCAAATATATGGAAAATATTTCATGGCGACTTTGTTTTATCAATGATTTATGAAGACAGTTTATAAACATAGCTTCCCAGAAAGAAACAAACTGCAATTTATAATCAGCGCAGAATTGAGAATAAAAGAAAAATGATATTGTTTTCAATATTACTTTGTAGTGGTTCATTGATTGATCGTAAAACTAAATGGCAATACAAATATATTATTCTACAACACTTAAGAGATATTTCTTGAACACTAAATTACTCTATTGTCATTTTCATAAATAGTATATGATATTTCATATATCAATATATCTATACATTGATCTTCTCATCTAATTTCCGAGTTTTGTTCAACTTTCTTAATCATTTTTTGGCAAATTACCAAACTTAAAGTATGAAAAGAGCCTAAGAATAAAATAGATTTATTGTTAGTATATATATATCTAAAATATGCCTACGCTATACAATTGTCCATCATAACTTAAAGTTTACTTTTAGTTAACCTTTTTAATAATCTTTCTAGTTTAATTCAGGTTAAGAACTCATTTCATCTAGAACTCTTTGCATAAATTCAACAATGCAAAACATGAAAAAGCCAGATTTTATATCAGAGTGCTTGACTAAAAGATACCCTGTACCATAACTCTGAGATTATCTGCAAACAATACATATAATTAACCCGATTATGGATTATAAAATATCCTCCGATTGATATGAAATTTTCAGAATACAAAGATATTATACAAATGAACGGGTGTACAAAATTTGAAGATATTATCTTAAAAATTGCTGAATAAATGAGAATAAATAAACTTTGTACTGGAACCGATATGCCAAATTTGGTCTCTATAACATACATAATACCCTTAACATATTTATATATAAAAATTATTTTTTTGTATAAAAACTTGTTTGTTGTACCAGCTTGATAGAATTGTTCAAATATACAAGGAATAAACAATCTAATTTTAAGTAAATATAGAAATTAGCTGACATTATAACTAGAAGCGAGAGAAAAGTAAAATATTAGCAGACTGGCGTACAGACAGATGGAAGAATAGAGGTATATGTCCAGATAGAAATGGCTGCTCATACAGATAAAGAATGTATATAGCTTACAGGGTGGAAGGGTGCTCTTCCTCTTAGCTGACTTTGCACAACTTGAGCATAATCCTTCTACCCATTTCAAACACACACAGGGTATATTCAATCAACGTCAGCTGCTGCTATCGGCAATCAGAGCGCAGTTTGCTCTTTGGCTTCCCCGTTGGCCACATTATCAGGAGTCTATAGCCAGGGCTTATCTCCAGTTGAAGAGCCGGCCTGGCAACCAGCATGCCAAGCAGCTGATAACAGCCAACCCGACAACCCGCCACCCTTTGAGGAAATGTCAGTTTTGCATTGTTTGTGGCGCTGCATACAAAGAACATCGAGAATGGACAACAGAACCGAACAGAACAGACACATATCTATATGTAAATATCTACAATATGTGTGTAAATACGTAATTATAAAAAAGATCGCCACGCAAAGTCCAAGTAACGCGCCTTTTCCTGCCTTGCCAAAGTTTTGCGATAAAAATGAATAAAGTGTAAAGTATAAAAGAAGTTCTCGAATGCGCCGAATGCATACAAAAGATACGACAAGCCATACAAGCAATATGCATAGAAGGAAAGAAGAAAAAACTATGGAAAACAAAGGGAAACACTAAAGAAACTTTGATTCAAACGGCGAGCAGACGACTTGGCGACTCGGCTTTGATAAAAACATTGAAAATGTTAGAATAAAATACATTGAAAGCATTTCCAATACAGAACGGAAATGCGGCACAGACCCACAAATGGTTGAACAACTCTTTTGTTCTTTTTCGGATAGTACAAATAAGGCAGCTCACTCAAATGGAAGTTGCAAAAGAAGAGAGAAAAGACATTGCGACATTGCAACATTCATACTTAGTATACTTGGTACTTTGTAATAGATATGGCATTATTTATAATCAATTTGCTTAGTAATATGTTGAATAAATTGGTACTTGAGACTATGTTTGATAGATCTAAGAGATCGCAACATACCAGAAATAACCTTCTGCTTTGCACTATTAAGCCTTATTTATTTATTGATTCTCAGACTGTTATTATTATTTTTAAAATGCTTACTTAGATTTCATTCAAAATCTTTTATTTCATTTCATTTCATTTATTCACAGTAAAGTAATTATGTGTATTTGTGTGTGTCCTAATAATAATTAGAATAAGGAGTTCAGACTTCATAGCCTTTTCTGCCTAAGTATATACATAGAACTTTTAAACTTTTATACACAAAAATTATTAAAATAAGCTGTTAAACTTATATCTCTATAGTTAAGATACTTTTCCTTTCTTATAAAATCAGTGAAACAGCAATTATAAATAACAAACAACCAAATCTTAGGCGCCATATATTACTTTGCAAACTCAATAAATATCTTATAAATTATATATAACTATATTTTTATATATCTTTCAAAATTTCATACCACTGCTGAATAACATGTTTTCTCCAAAAACGAAAACAAAATGTTACAAAACCTTCATAAAAATCTGATATGATTATCTAATCTTATAAACTCTAAACAATTTTATAAGACCTTGCACTATGCGTGGTATAATTTCGTAAATATCTTTATTAACCCCAGCTACCCTATCATATTTCCACGCACAGCAACAACAACAACAACAACAAAGAAGCTTCATTCAATCGAGTTGTGATAATCACAACAAATTACACAGAGCAACATTAGGAACACAAGCAATAAAGTTATCAAACCACTTGACGGCCAAATCAGACAGACAAATCCAACAAAAAAATACAATAAAAATAAAACAAAAAAAAAGATTGAAATGCTTTCAAACAACACGTAAAATTCTGAGAAAACAACAACAAAACACACACAGAAAATCAACGAAGCGCTGCGAGTCGCGACAGATTCTCAATGGGTTTTGTATCTGAAATTCAAAAAATGATGTTGGCGCCAGGCCCGAAGACTCGTAATTGGAAACTAAAACTGAACATTTGTATCTTTTATTATGCCTGTTGGATTTTTGGATTCTTTTGGGCACAAACACTTAAGTTTTAATGAAAAATTAGGTGGCATGCGCCGCCATATCTAAAATTGGCACGTCCCATACCAAAAGATAAAGATGCGTTTTGCATGGATAATTTGCATAATTGCGTGATTCGCATGCCGCCAAATGTATGAATCATGTGTAGAGAATATGTATACATAATTTTGTAGCTTTCTGGTGTGAGTGCATAGTTAAGTCAAATGATTGTAAACCGATTTGATTAGCTCATCAGTGCCTGACTCCAATCACTCTCAAACTGTGGGTTATTGAACTACAAGTGCAACAATTTTTCTGGCTGTCGCGCGACATAAATCACCTGAAATGCCGCCTGGCCCAACAATGGGGCAGGCATATCAAAGAGGAAACACTTTTAGATACTATAACTCGTACAGCTCATAAGACGCGTTACCTGCTCTTACCTGTTTTCCCCTCTATCCAACTCTATCCAAACCCAACCAAACTCAATCGAGCCAACATGTTCGCTTGCAGTGCTTCGGAATTTATGGGTTCGATTGTGTGTGCGTGTGTGAGTGGTTTGTTTGGGTAATCAAATTACCCAAACAGGGAAATTTTGTTCTTTTTTGGCAGCTCTTTATAGACAGGGTCTCTTATCGGATAAGCGAAATTCCAGCGCAATCTTAAGTGCTCCTTTCTAATTACATAATAAATAGTATAAGTTTATTGCAAACCTGAATTTTTATTGGTGTAATTTATGCTTTGGTATCTTTTTGGTTTTTTTCAACCTAACGACCATAGTATTAAAGTTTCTTAAAATTTCTTATGATAGTTTTTGTATTAAAATACTATGTAACAAGTAAAAATACAAGGTATGACTTATTTAAAGCATTATAAATACTTCCTTTACTATATTCCAGTCATTACTCTGAGAAAATAACTCATCAATTATTATTAATCTTTCACACCCTGGTGAGTTCTTAAATATAAATGTGCAATATAAAACCAAATACTTATCAGGAATGAATCAGTTTTGAGGTTTTGTGGGCTTGTAGCGAGAGGTAAATAAAAACTCAGATGCTCTTGCTTTATTTACAAGATATTTACAAGAGGGATGATGGGAAAGAACCTGAAAAAGCTTTAATATTTCAAGACACAGGTTAAAAAAACATATAATGTAATATTCATTGTACAATAAGTATTCCATTTATCCCTTACTTTTCTGGGAAGTACCTGAGTAAACAGGTATATATATAAGTGTTTCTCTAATACAAAAGCCTCTTCGATGATGAAATAATTTCAATTATATGAATCACGATCCGCAAAACAAAAATATATATAAAATTCAAATATTCGGGATGAATATGCCTAATTGGTAGATCGATATATCGTAATAGGGCTCCTATATACTAGTTTATTTAGTTCCCTTCCTAAACCCATTATTAAAGATAAGGGTTACAAATGAATACTTTTTCAAATCTATTAATATTGTAGTTTTGAATTCAAATAGTGGCTTTTATGTGTGTTTTGGGGAATTTCCCTCGAATTCGCAAATGTTTGAGCCAAACGCAGCGCGTGGCCACAGTCAACAATAGCGAATACTGGGAAATTGTTGCGTTCGCAACTCGAACATGCTCGAAGGCAGCCGCATGCCGATGCATGGCGAGGCAAGCGCAAAACCAGTTTTCCTGCTCACAGTCAACGACGGGCAGCTGGCGTGAACGGTTCGCAGTTCGCAGTTCGGAGTACGCGGTTCGAAACGGTTAACGGTTAGCGGTTATCGGCTCGTCGATGGTCGCTCGTTTGCTTGGCGTGCCAAGAAGAATTGAAAATAAGATTTTGCCATAAATTCAAAATTTGTTTTTTCAAATCACGAAAAGCGCGAAAGAAATGCGACGCGACAGAAACTAAACTAAACTAAACAGCTATCAAAATATTGAAACACAATCACATCACAAATCAAATCAAATCAAATAAAAGTATGTGGCCGCAAAGCGTTTTATTTAGAGAATTAAATGGTCAGCGGAAATATATGAAAACAAACGTGTTTGGCATGCCATATGCAAAAGCTACGCGCCAACTAAATAAATAATAAGCCAAAAGACGTCAGCAAACAATAACAATCACACACACACAATATAACAACAAAAGCAGACCAAGAATCGGCCCAAGCGCACTCAAAGATACATTTGTATCTTTCGCTTGCATTTTGTGCAGTCGCCAGGGCCGTCAATGGGATTTCATTTATTTCGGTTTTTTCTTGTTTTGTGCGAAAGTAAAAACTACCTGCAACACTTGGCAACACACAACTGCCTGAGAAACCAGTTTTGTGAAAATTATTGGCCATTGCTTTTGTTTTGGTTGATTTTTTCGTCATTTATTGCTCACTCATTCGATAGGTTTCTGCTGACCAAAATACCCCCCACCCCCCTGCCAGCCCCCTGAAATAATAACCAGAAATCGGACATTAAATTGGCTGCTGCAAGATCCGTAAATTATATTTTGCACCTTTTCAGCGGTCAGCTGAAGGTGGGGAATAAACTTGTATAAAAGTACCTATGAATAATGGGAACAGATTTCGTAGACAAGCTGCAGCGGAAACTCAGAAAGATCGGGAACACCATCAGTGCGTTCAGCAGCACTAAGCGCTGACTGATTTCCGCTGACTGAATTTCAATTGAAGTTATTTCTAATATAATAGAAAATTTATTTTATAGGGAGTAAAAACAAATAAATTAAAATCAAATCAAATATGAACAAGACTTTAATATAATTACTGATCTTAAAAGTGACTTTCAATGAAATAAAATATAAATATAAATACAGGGGAAATTCAGAAAGTTCATTCATTGCGTTCAGCAGCACTAAGCGCTGACTGATTTCCGCTGACTGAATTTCAATTGAAGTATAATCAAATCAAATATGAACAAGACTGATCTTATAAGTGACTTTTTAAATGTAAATTCCCCATAAAATAAAAATATAAATACAGGGGAAATTCAGAAAGATTACGAGCGCAATCATTGCGTTCAGCAGCACTAAGCGCTGACTGATTTCCGCTGACTGAATTTCAATTGAAGTTTTCTAATATAATAGAAAGTTTATTCTATAGGGAGTAAAAACAAATAAATTAAAATCAAATCAAATATGAACAAGACTGATCTTATAAGTGACATTTTTAAATGTGAATTGCCCATAAAATAAATAATATAAATACAGGGGAAATTCAGAAAGATTACGAACGCAATCATTGCGTTCAGCAGCACTAAGCGCTGCCTGATTTCCGCTGACTTGATGATTCGACTTAAATTGAAATATCTTTTGTAGGGAATAAAAACTAATAAATTGAAGTCATATATGGCCAAGACTTAAATATATTTGCTGATCTTAAAAGTGACTTTCTTAAAAAGATTTAATACCCCCTTTTACCCATTCTATGGGCGTAAAAAGTAAATAAATAACTAAATAATTATATCACATATTTTTTAACCCACAGTTAAATGAAAAATCAATTACAAAAATTCAACAAGAAAAGTGCTAGAATAATCAGCTGCAGTTAAGTTCTAAAATATAACGATCCAAGTGAGAAGAGTATTCCCCGCTCTCGGCTCTAGGAACGCCCCCCAAAACACACACACACACACACAAACAGACACACACGCATACAGGGAAAATGCTTATGCACACCACATCGACCACATCGACGGCCACGATGACCAACTCATCCTCCTCGGCCACGCCCACGCCGGGCTCGACGTCGTCCAACAACAGCGCCACGCTGGAGACGCTGCAGCAGCAGCAACAGCAGCAGCAGCAGCTACAACAACAGCTGCAGCAGCTGCACACAACAACAACAAACAGTTCGCGTCCCCCATCCCGCGCACCCTCCATACTGGACAGTCCCACGCTGGCGCGCGTGGAGCGCGCTCGCCTGCGTCTGGAGCAGCAGGAGCGGGAGCGGGAGCGCAGCAGCCAGCGCGGCAGCCAAGGGGGCGGCGGCGGTGGCAGCAGCAGCGGCACGGGCAGCACGGCCACAACCATGAATCGTGAGGATAGCCTGGAGCGCAGCATCTTGGATCCAAAGGTGAGTCCAGTTGATAGGCTCCCCATATAAATTACAATTAAGTTCCCGGAAGCAAGGGAGGCGGGTTGAGGGTTGCGGTTTGTGATCTGAAAATGTAAAAATTACTAGGTACATGGTATATGGCCAAGTTGCAAAGAAAACTGCCCAGACAAGTCCTTAAGTCTGACTGACATCAAATAAATTGGTTTGCCAAGTGTGCAGAACAAACTGATTATAGAATTCTGCGGAGTTTCATCACGTGATAATCGATTGATAATTACGAATCCAACTCAGAACTGCAGAAGCATCTGGGAATCTTTTAAAAATAGACCAATATTGACTAAGACTATTTGTGAAATATTTGATTCATCTGAAAATCATTGAATTCATTGATGATCGCTGATGAATCATGTTTTGGTTAACAAAAGATTGTGACTTTGACTTTATTTCATCTGTATGTGCTCAGCAAAATTCCCCATTTCTTAAGCTTTCAATAACTGAAGATCATAGTGAATGAAATTATCTGAAGCTGATTTAAATTATATTAAAAACTGGTTTTAAATTCAAAGTTCAAGAAACAATAAAAAAAACGAGAATTGATCGATAATAACTTAAGCTGATCTGCAAAATTTTAAAAGTTAAAGAATTTCATTGATTAAAATAATTAAACTATATAAATAACAGCTGATCTACAGAAATTTAAAGTTATAGAAACGGAAAGAAAATTAATGTGTTATGAGTTAAAACAAAGACTAGATTCGATGAAATTTTATTAAAAAATGAGATGATTTTCTGAAATAAAATGTTCCAAAAACCAGAACAAGACTTTAATAAATTTACTGATCTTTACTGGCTTTTTAAATGTGAATTCCCCATAAAATATAAATACAGGGAAAATTCACAAAGATTACGCACGCAATCATTGCGTTCAGCAGCACTAAGCGCTGACTGATTTCCGCTGAAAGTTCCACAAACGTAAGTCTGTTCTTCCAAGTTTTATGTTCAAACAAAAAGATGCAACATTTGGTGGCAATAAGGATGCAGTACATAACTTAGGAAAGGTTATGCTCAGTTCTTTTTTTGGCAGTCTTTGTAGAAAGCACTTCAGAGCCCCAATAAATGTCGCTTTTGGATGGACTGAGCCCAAGCCAAATGTGGACCAGAAACATTGCCTAGCTAAAGCAAATAAGCCATATTCACATTTATTTGTTGGCCTGGCCAGCCGGCTCTTGACGGCATTTCACTAATGGCCGGTCCCTGGTCCACTCCACTCCACTCCGCACCGCAGCGCTCCCCGGAGCTAAGTAGCCGCCGTGTACTGTGGCTACTTACTTGGCCTTCCGGCTGTGAATGTATGTAAATGCTTTTTATTTTGTTATTATTTTGTTAACGCTCTTATCTCTCGGGTTTTATCTGAACTGCGACACTGAGTTGTTGGCACTGCGGTCTCATCATCTTCAGAGCATAAGCTCTTTAGGCTCTGCTCGTTTTTAAAGCTTACAGTTCTATGCCCTGCTCTTCTTCTTCCTTTTTGCCTGAGTTTTGTATCTGCATGTGGCGCAATTTTGCATACCCCGCTGCCCGCTGCCCGGTCTGGGTCAGCCAGGTAGCTTATAAACTAAGGCAGGTAGCTCACAAATTTTAGGGGTTAGGGCTTTGCCTAGGCTGGCACAAACTCACAAACAGAGATAATGAATTGCAAAAGATATACAGTCCATGTACTGATAGAGCTGAGCTGGGTTCGACTCAAGATAGACACAATCATTTACTCGTATCTGGGATGGTAAACACAGGCACAAGACAAATTGTATCTGATGTTGGCTCATTACATGATCGATGGCCAGTGTGTACTTTGCGAAATAGTGTGAGCTGTTCATAATATATTGACAAGGAGGATTTCACAGCTAACAGGCCCATACTACACGGTTTAGTTAGAAACGGAGGCTAAAGCTTGCGCTCTTTCATATTACACATCTCTAAAAAGCTCTTGTAGTGTAGGTTCACATACAGAAAACTTACAAAAGAGAGCCTAAGCTTACTCTCTTACTTATATCCCATAGAGTAATAAATACCCTATGCCTCTAACCCTTTAAAACTGCTTGAATAAATGAAAGACTTTCAATCAGAATTAAAATTGTACCTATTTATAAAAGTGCTGTAACTTGATTATGATGATTGACTAAGGAACTGAAGAAACATAAAAATATATAGTTCTGCATTAAAAGAATTGAAATTTGTATAAATCAGAAGTTTTTTTTAAAGCTAAAACTGTCTTAGCAACCTTGATTTTTCTTTGAGTAATTGCTTAATTTAGATCTGTTGACTACCCTTTCAAGGTTACATTAAAGACTGAAAGTATGAGTCTTTCAAGAACCCAGTCATTCAATTTATTCTCTCCACTATATCTCTCTTTAATACCCTTTTCAAAGCACACTCTCAACAAGACAAATGAGAGAGCGTAAGCTTTTTGCACTCTCAGAACAAAAGCTCTCAATTACGAGAGCTTAACCCTAAATGCAAGTACTTATCCAAAGTTTTACTTGACTCTCTCCATTAGACAATCAATGAAAATAGTTTCCAGATGATCTTGAGATAGCTTCCTAGTTCTTATCTACATTATACACTTCATTTGAGCTACATATGCGAGCTGCTACATCAATTTGCTTTGCTTTTCAATTCAGTTTGGCTCAAAGCCAGTTCTGCAGCTTTGGGCAAACTGATTGATTACCTGTAAACTTGCACAAGCAGCTCAGCTCTTACGTAAGGCTGCCAAATGCTTCAGAACTGCCCCGCGCCCCGCGCCCCTTGCCGCCCCGTTGGTTGAATCGTAACAAGTTCTACATAAGATTTGTCTGGAACCAAATTGCCTGCATAATTTCCACAGCTTCCTGCAACAAAATGCTGCCAAATATTTGTGCAGTTGTTATGCAGTTGGTTTGGGCTGATTTCTTTGCTGCTGTCAATAGATTTGGCACAGCGGAAAGGGGAAAGTTGGTAAGGGGTAACTGCTGCAAATGTCTATAAATTTTGTCGACTTTTTGCCAATTTCCCTTGACGTTTTTTTCGTAGCGCTGCTTTAAGCCAAGTTTTGGCAGCGTCCCGTAAACTTTTCCGAGAGACACAAAATCGATGGCTTGCACTGCAGTTTTTGGGGTCAACCCAAAGACATTTAGGTGGGATTCAAGCTGGGTGCATTGAACCCCAACTGCCTAACGCTTCAAGTGCTTAAGACATTGAGGCGAGTTCATAATTAGTCACACTTAAAAAGCCATTGGCCCTTAAGTTTTTGCCCCGTTAGTGGCCGGGCGAAATATGAGCAAAAGCGAACCAAAGCAAACTGGGCAAAACAAAAGCGGTAACCAGAGACAGAAACAGAGCCAGAAACAGAGACAGAGACAGTGCCAAAGTTATGAGCAGGAAAAGAAGCGCCGGGCCAATTGTAGATACTACCCGTAGTTATATAGATAGATGTGTAGACGGGCCAGCAACTCAACTCACTCGAGCAGCACGCAAATGGAAAGCAAACAGCAACAGCAGAAATCTCGGCAAAAAAGGAAAACCCAAAAGAAAACTTGGTACGTGCCCAGCGACCATATGACTGGACTTAGCCAGATAGTTGATAGACGTAGTCGACCCACCAAATGCGGCCCAAATGCCAAACAAGCGGCCAACAAGACTCTTTTGGCCAGTCTCTGCACTCTTGGATATGGCCAGGCCTCGCTGCACTCGAGTGCAGTTGCCAAAGGGCCCAAGTCGCGTATCTGGAGCAGAAAACTTACTTGCAACGGTGTGTGTGTGTGGGAGAAATGTATCTATGGGTGTAATGTTGCCCAAATGAAATGCAATCTATTCCAATGATTGTAAAATATGTTGAATCGACCCTCGCAACAGAGAACAACTACAACAACAATCACAAAACAATTGCAGACCCCACGTAAACAATTTCAATAAATTTTACGTTCAATGTCAATTTATTTTCTGCTGTTTTTTGCCCGCATTTCAATTTGGCGGCAGAGCGCCAAACAACAACAAATTCATATTCGCATGTAACATATTTCAATGTTTTTGCAACAAATTAAAAAAGAATGAAAAATGTTTTGCCACACGGCTGAATGCGCACAGAGGCCTTAGAAGTGGTCAGCCCGGGGGAGGGTTGGAAATGGGCTTGGTGACACATTTGTCAGCGAAGAGAGTGACAAGGGGAGTCAGGGCTTAGGATCATAAAGTGTTATAGAGATAATGAACGAGTTGGTTGCAAATATGCAGAAGCCCTGCAGAAAGCGATTAAGCAAAGGAGAGCAAACAATAGATAACAAAAGCATAAAAACAGAGTTCTTAAAAAAACTGAATACTTTATGAATAGGTAATCACAAAATTAAAGCTGAAGCAAGATCTGGTTGGTGAGAAAGTGATTAAAAAATAAACCAAAAGTTAAACCGGCTTGAGGAAAGATTTTGCTGAGTTATTTGCCAAACCTGTTCCCATTTTCACTAGCGAATTGAATAGATACAAAGTGAATTAAATTCGCTAGTGAAAATGGGAACAGGTTTGGCAAATAACTCAGCAAATTCTTTCCTCAAGACTGGAAATTAGTTGCCATTAAGATTGAGTTCAAGTTCTATATACAAACTGTTATAGTGAAAACCGAAACGTTTAAGTAAATCAATTTCCACAAAAATTTACTGAAAGTGAAAACCAGAACAGGTCAGGTGAGTTTGCTGAGACCAGCTTGGGTTTAAACAACTTTTTAAAATTGCACAGTTTTTGGTTTATATGAGATGTTAAAAAAGCTAGATCGCTGATTACATGGAGCATCCAAAACAAATTTGAATTTCAGAGTGGAAAAAATAGATTGTTTTTTTAGTTATATATGTATATATTAATATTATGATTTAAGTTTCGTATACAATGTGAAATGTATCTAGCTGTCGAGTATATTAACTAAGGTTCCTTTCTTTAGTATTCATTTAATAGTTTACTTGGCAGAGTTTCAATAGCATATAGAAAATGAAATTACCTAATAACTTAACATAGAAATACGTTCTTAATTAAATTCTATAGAAGCACAATTGTCTTATGAATCCGCACAAGTATTGCTCATCAATCATACGCAGATAATAACCCAAGCCATAAATAGTCAAAACAATAATTTCTGCTTATGTAGAAAATATTCAGTATTCAGTGGAAAAAAAGCGCACAATCACTTGTTTCTACGGGGAGAAAGGAACAATTATGAGCCCATAAATTAGCTCGTAAATAGCAACACCAAAAATAGCTGTAACACTAAAACCCCAAACCAACACACAGTCCACACACAGCTGGAATACTACAGCCGAAATACGTAAAAGGTAAATAAATAGAAAATCAAATAAATTTGTAGGGTTAAGGCAAAAACTGCAACCGGGTAATTTGAGTCGAATTGCCGTCAAGCACGCATCGAAAATCATTGAATAAACAAGGGGCAAGTGGCAAGTGGGGTAAACACACACACACACGCACAACTGCTTATCTGCAAAGTCAAAAAAATAGAGCAGAGTTGCCTTAGAGCTCCCCGTCCGACCCATTAGCCCCACTAAAAGTAAACTAAACTGTCAGACAAACAGACAAAGGCAAAACCAGCAGCGACACGCAAGAAATGCGTAAAAATAAAAATGAGCCAACAAACACACAAAACCCAAAAAAAAAAAACAAATATATAAATATATATATGCGCGTAGAAAGAAAATCAGGCAACCCCCTCTTAAAGGCAGAGCCCCACAAACGAAAAATGCTTTCATTCATAAAGCGAGGCAGGGAAATGCGAGGCGTACAGGAAAAACTTTAGCGGAAAATATGCGCCACAATAAAATATACAAATAAATGGACGGGCTTAATGCACATAACGGGCTGAGGAGGGGCAGGCGGGCAAATGCGCCGCCTCGCTTCATAGGCTCACCAAAGCACTAGACCCAGCCTCCAGTCCCCAGGACCAGGACCAAAGCCAGGACCAGCCTCAGTCCCAGCCTTAGGTTCAGGTCCAGGCAGTTACGCAAGGGAATTTCCAGTTGGAGCACCAAATGGCACACAGTAGTGCAATTTTTGGCAATGTGTAGAGGGGGATGGCTTGGTTATACAGAGGGGGGTTGCTTTCGCCAACCAAATCAAATGCAAAAGCAAATTCCATGGAAATGTAGGCAAAGAAATGTTGAAGCCCAGCAATGCCAGATGCTTTAAGGCTCAGGTTGCTGACAGATGAAAGGGCTGAGTTGAAAAACAATACGGAAACAGAAATAATAATAATATACTTAGAAGCAGCACATGTTAGGGATGAAATTTGAAAAAATGTTTCAATTTATATTTTAAAAAATTTATAGCTTACGTTATAGAAAATCATATTTTGTTGGTGATTCAAGAATTATTTATTAATAAATTATATATTGGGCAGTTACTGGAATTCAAAGAAGATACAACACTTTCGTATGTTTAAGGAATTACAAAAAATAAAAAAATAAATACACTATTTTATTTTATATTGACAGAAAGCAAATAAAACGTTATAAAGCATAATAAAGCATCATTTAGAAATTATTTGTGCAATAAATTTAAAGAATATTCATAAAAATCTTTGGGTTTAAAGTAGGCGTATTTCTGCAAAATATTTATCTAGGTATTTTCTTAAGTGTTTTTCGGAAAATGAAAATTTATTGAACTAATTTATTTATCAAACAAATTGTTGGCAGCCCATATATTAAAAACCAAAATGTATTTTCAAATTGAATAAAGAATGACCAAGCAAATATTATCTTTCTTTGCGCTAAATTTGCAATTGAACTTTGTGTATTTATACATGAATTTTCGGCAGAGCTTTTGATGTTCGCTGGGCTGTTTTATTTTAAATATCTTAATGGTGTTGCTCTCAGTGTAAAGTGATATATCACAATTAAGCGATCCCGCCACTTTGACCCATAAAGAAAGAGAACCGAAGCCGAAAACGTGCACCCGGCCGCAAAGGGGGGCAATTTTTATTTTAATGCACTTTGATAGATTGCATTTGGTGGGCAGAGAAAAGCAGAGAGAGAAGGGGTTCTTAAGTAGAGCAGTGTGTTAATTTTTATACGGCAACATGTAAATTGGGTGGAATTGATAAAAAGTGGGATGCAACGTGCCGCCAAGTGGCAAGTGAGTGTGAAAGGGCTGACCTCAAAAGAGATCATATAAGGTATTAAGTCGGTTACAGTACAAATTGAATGCACATTACACATATACTCTATATGAAATTGTTCTAAGTGAACACCTAGAATAGAAACTGCAATAAGCTAAAGATAGCTTCTCTATTTTGAAAATAGCTAAATGGAACTAAGTTATTTCGGTACATCATGAAATTTTCTTAGGAAAACTCTTCAATATTTCTTGATATTCAGTAACAATGTTTTTATATAGCTCAGAAAGGTAATTCTCAAAGGTCTTCTTGAGGTCTTGTGACTTTGTACAGTTGTCCTGTGAGTAATTTCCATAAAATACTGTTTTTATATTTTTCCAAGGATGATATTCTTTATTTAATATCTGATACAGCTAATTGGGAAAGGAGATAGATAATAATAATCGTTTTAGTGATTTCTACAGCGAGTTGATAAGGCGGGTGTAAGTTCAATTGAATAAATATATTTCATAATTTTTATAAAAATTCTCCTCCCACGAGTTTTGGCGTTTGTAATGATAAATCTTTATAAAAATTGTCTTTTCCTTAACCTTATCTTAATCTTTTGATTACTTCTTCCTACAAAGTTTTACCTAACAAGCAGGCAATCTATAAATTTAAGTTAAATTCACAAAATCTTAAGAGCAGCAATATCTAAATACAAAGTATCTTCAGGTTTCGTTACTGCAACTACTAGGACTTTAGTTTTCTTAGGTTTGGTCTTGTAAACGCATTTAGGACTTGTACTCTCTGTCTCTCTCTCCCTTGGCTTGTTTCCTTCTGTCTCTAAATCTCTTAGTAGTGCTCAAAAGCTGTCAACTTCCTTTTTCTCCATCATCGCCTTCTCCGTTGACTTCGACATTAGCAAATTTCTACGGAAAAACAGAAAACAATGGCGCAGCATAAAATTTGCATATTACATCAACATGTTGCATGCCATTTGTTGTTGCCGTTGTTTGTATCTCGTTGGTTGTTGTTGTTGTTGCTGGCAGTGCGAGGCTGCAACGGATTGTTGCATATACATATGCAATTGAGTTAAGCGCCCTGCACTTGCGCAGCCAACACCCTTCCCCGCCGCTGACTAAGACCGCGTTAAACGAGGCGTGGCAAATAAAAATATATACAAGACGATACCCAAGTTAAATCATGGGATGAAGATGAAGCTGAGGAAGAGAATGGGGATGGGGTTGGGGTTGGGGATGGAGATGAGGATGAGGATGAAAATGCAGCTCAGAAACAAAGACGAAGACCTCATCAGCCGCATTGCAATCAGCGTTTATTATGTGAGCTGTATTCACAGTCTCTGAGAGTGAGTGTGTGAGTGAGTGTGTGAGTGAATGAATGCGTGAATAACTCGGTTAGCATTTGATTCACATTGCATCTTTGTGGGGGGTTTGTTGGGCGCTTGTTTAATAAATATTTAAGATCTTTAATATGCGAACTGGGAGCTGACCTCCATCAGTTGCAACGCGGCGCAACTTCCTTCCTTCCACATGTTGCCCATGTTGCATGCCCCCTATATAAATATGTATGTACATTGTGCTTGTATATCATTTTTATGATACATACTTTAATTGCCATTTCCCGTTTTAATGAATTGTTTATGAAAAAAACGACGTGCATACAAGCAAACGAGCATAATAGGGGGCGTGGGTCATGGCAACAACAACAACACACACAAACACACACTCACACACACACACACTCACACACTTGTGAACTAAAGCCGGGCAATTGTTGTGCCCATTTTCATTGCTTCCGTTCGCTGTTGTTGCTGTTGTTGTTGTTGTTGTTGCAGTTGCACTTGCCAAATGGCAGCGTGTTGCCTTTTTTTTGGTAGTGTGTACAAAAGGGGAGTAGTATTGGGTAGGGGCAGGGGGGCGGCACACAACTGCTTGCATGACTAACGGAAATCGTTTTCATTTGTTTAGCGCTTTGCATTGGAGGTGTGCAGCGCTGCCCCCCTTGGACCCACTGTGTGGGCTCCCCTTTCTGGCCCCCCCTCGCTTAAGTATTACGCTACCGCCACGCGGTTAGAGACCCCAAACCATAGACTCATTTAGGGACAAGGGCACGACTTTTATATGCATTTGCTGACCGCATTGGTGGGGGGCAAAGGGGCTCTCTGAATATGAGCTATGAATATGATTGGGGCCTTTGTGTGGCATGTGCTCAAATTTAGCCTTGGACCGAGCTACTATAGCTTGTGTGCACTATATAGGAATGTACAAAGCATTTACATAACATGATTGACAACAGCAAAGAAATCAAAATACACAAATATATAAAAATTACTTAATATCGAAGAATATACCTATTCTGGAAAACCGTTTTCCATTAAAACATTTAAATATTTATAAAATGTTAGTAACAACAAAATAACTTTCAAAATTGATAGTTGTTAACTATCTTAAAATTTTGGTTTTTGTTGAAAATATTTATTTATTATATTTTATTTTATTAATTAGAGTAAAATATGAAATATTAAAGCTAAAAGAGAGTTTAGAGTAAATTAAAAATATACTCGTATATATATTTTAAAGTTGTCTGCTATAAAGTAAATACTTCTTTTTCAATTAAATTTTAAATAAGTTAAATAATAAATAAAACATATATATATATTCTTTAAATGATATATAAATATTTTAAAAACTCACTTTCAATTAGTTATTCCTGGTATTAAATACTAATTATTAGATTGGGATTCTATATAAAAACAGTAATCTGTAATCTTCAGAAATTTTAAATAACAGCAAATACAGTCTCATTTAATCAAACAATAAATATAGACTCAGATAGTATTATTGATTGTATGGCATTTTAAAGATATCAAAACATTTGTAGATAAATTCGCTGCTCTAATTTATAAACATGCCAAAATGATTCACTCTTCTCAAAATTGATTGTTCATCCTAAAAATAGCCAGACTACCTCAACAAAATGTCATAAATATTCCAGTAAATCAACTTAGTCGTCAACCCTATCAAGTAAATTGCTTTAACAATTACAGAACATTTCTTATCAAATGGCGGCGTCTATCGCAAAGTCGTGCTACCGTTATCTAAGGCAATCTATAAGGTTGACATCATACTCCCCATACATAATACTACAATATATGTGTACTTACTAAAAAATATAGAAGGAAAATGAAGTAAACTCAAACAAAATTTAAATTGTTGGTAGCGCGTTGGCGTTGGCGTTGGCTGGGTGGATTGTGGTTTGTTTAGACCCGGGAGTATGACATCATAGTTGCTCAGAATTGGGGGCTGACAGAGAACAGAGGGTGGTGTGTGTGTGTGTGTGTGTGTATGTATTGGGGTGTTAAGTGTGTGCCATGTGCTAAGTGCGTGCAGTTGTTGTTTGGGGTTCACTAGCCTGACAACACAGAAACTAGCTAATATGCGAATATTTATATAAATAACTGAAAGTCTACAACAATTTTCAAAATATAAACACATTTTCAAAAGCTCTTTAAATATTATAACTACTAAGTAAACTTCGTTAATAATATGCCAAAGTCTTATAGAAATGGCAAAACTTTGAAACTCTTTGAATGACTAATTTAATTACTTAAAAAAGAAATTTTAAAAGAAAAAAATTATAAACAAAAAACCTACATAACCTCAAAATAAATATCATAACTATTCAATAAATTTTTAAAATATTTGCCATACCCTTATAAAAATGGCAAAAATCTATATTATATACCTGACATTTGGCATTATAAGTCCTATTTATTTTTTTTGGAAATTAACTCAAAAAAAAAACACTACATAACCTCAAAATAAATACCATAACTATTCAATAAATTTTTAAAATATTTGCCATACCCTTATAAAAATGGCAAAAATCTATATTATATACCTGACATTTGGCACTATAGTCCTATTTATTTATTTGTAAATTAACCTAAAAAAACACTACATAACCTCAAAATAAAATTCATAACCATTCAATAAATTGTTACAACATTAGCCATACCCTTATAAAAATGGCAAAAATCTTGATTACCCTAAACTCTATATAGTCTTATTTATTTATTTGAAAATGAACAATAAAAAAAAACACTACATAACCTCAAAAAAGAGTTTGCTTTATTGCAAAACCGATAAGTTTTAATAACTATTCAATAAATATATTGAAATATTTGCCAAAGTTTTATAAAAGTGGCAAGACTTTATATTTACAACCTGACCACCCAAAACTCATATTTATTTACTTATGAATAAAATTTATAACCAAAAAAAAACAAATATATTGGTTTCTTAATTGAACAACTGACAAATTGGCCAATTTCAATTAAAACATATTGTATTTATTTCTATTTTTTCGTACACCCAACAAAACAACTCAATACAAAATACCTCCTTTACACTCTCTTACATATACACAAAAACCTATACAAAAATACAATACAAAATACAACAAACTACTCTCTGTACTGCGTCTCCGCCGCCACACCCGCCACACCCGAACAACCGCCCCAAAAAACGATCCAAAAAAAACTATATATATGTATATATAGAAAGACGCGGCGCCCTGGCATCAGATGTGGACGCATATGAAGCGCCTCTCACACGCCTCAAAAGTCAACTCGACGAGCAGTTTGACGGCCCAGAAGACAGATGTGGGTGTTGGACATCATCACCTGACGGCGGGGACAGCGACAACAACAATAACAACAACAGCTAAAACAACAACAGGGACGGGGACAATTAATTGTGGAACAGGAACCAGAGGAACAATGCCAGGGAAATGCATTTTGTTTCCGGATAAGACGTCCTCGCTTAAGAGTTCCATGTATACGCAACAGGTGTACTTCAGGCCCGATATGGTAGGCTATACTTATGCAAAAGATCTATAGATCTATAGTTTTCTTTGGCATGGTTATGGCTACACAATATTTGATAGATCCATCCATTGGTTAAATTGGTTTTGGTTATCTATAACTACACAGTGCTGCTCAAACTGTAGTTTCTTGCTTGCAAGCGTAGAAAACATTTCAATTATTTATTTTCAAATTCAATTTTGTTTATATCAAGTAGTTGGTTTGGTTTTTTGACAGCACAAATCTGTTTCAAGACACTCAAAAGTTATTTACCATAAAGTAAAAATTGTATATTTTATGATTTTAAGCTTATTTTTAATTCATTGTTGGTTTTTGGCTTATGGTTCTTGGTTTTGATTTTGCTTTTTGGTTCATATGTTTTTATGACTTATAAAATAGTTTTTTCGCCTGGCTTTATCATTGCGTGACTTTGCCCTTGCCTTACTTTAAGCCACCCTACAACCCCCCCAACCACAACATATACTATTACTCTCCACTTTAATAATATTGCAAATATTTGCATAGCAACTTTTGCACAAACTTTTCAAAGCTCAACGTTGCAGTTAATGCAATGCATAAGAGAATGGAATGGTTATAATAATAATAATAGTAATAGTAACTGTAAACATAAACCTCCATCCAACAAAATGGCAGCAGTTGACTTTACCAAGGCAACCAGCGTTCAAAAGTGCACCACAAAAACCACCGCACATAACTTTTCAGAGCATGCATAGTTGAGCTTTATGATTTTATATATATAAATCCATTTGTTTACTTATATAGTACAGTAGAAACTAGCTATAATGTAATGCAAATAATTCTTACATTTTGGAAAGAAGTTATGATATAAATTCTGAAATAATAGAAGAACTGTTGACTTATTAAATAACTTTTTTAAAATTGCTCTTATTGGTTCTGAATAATGTTTAAAAATATACAGCTATATGTGGTTAAGAAAACATTATATTAAATAACATGAATGTACAGTAAACATGTGAACAGCTGTTACTATCATTAACATAATCAGAAACTGTTAACTAACAGAATATAGAATAGAAGTGACATAACAGAGTGAGAGAGAACTACTGTTGAAGCTGTGTGAGACTTTAACATTGTCAGGGACTGCAAAGCATCAATGTTAATTAACATTATGTAAAATCAAAATACAGGATAGTTTACATATCTTACAGTTTGACGTTAAATGTTATTGAACAGAGCTGATTTGAATAAAATAGAATAGTTTCTTTTAGCTAATTACTATGAGAGACACATATGTAGCTAAACCTTGCAGATTTTACTGTACCTCAACATTTGCTTTCCATAATTATGTAAAGTCTCCGACAGTTTACATATATAGCAGCCTAATTAGGGATAAATCTTTACAAATACGCGCACTTAAAAGAAACAGCAACTTAAAAGACCAGCAAGAATTATGGCAAACATGCATTTTAAAGTACATAAGTCAGTTACGTGTCGGCCATAAACTATGGATAAATCAGCTCAGGGTCATAGTGGCCGTAGTCGTACCCGTACCCGTGCCCGTGCCCTCAGTCGTCCCCTCTGCCGGAGAACTGGCAAGCGTGAAATATAAACAAAAGCTCGTTAGCCAAGAAAAACAGAATGTGTAATGGCTGTGAAAATGACACAGCGTGAAGGTGTGGGCCCAGTTCGAGATTTTTGGTGTGTGCCAAAGGTCGCCATATGCAAATTAGATCTTTAGATCCAGCTCAGTGTTACATTTGTAAGTAAATTGTACTTAAGCAGCTGACATTTTGTCCAGCACTCGTAAATAATAGAGAGAACCGGCTAAGCTGCAACTGCCGGCTGCTTTTTTATTATTATTTTCATTTTTTGTTTTGTTTGGTGTTTTTTTTTTTGAAAAACCTGTACAAGTTTTTCAATATCAAGACACATTTAAAGCTTCATTAACATAATTGATGCGCCATTGAGGCTGCGGCTCTCCGAGCCATTATATTGTCTTGGGGGCAGAGCAAATCGTTGGACAGGTTTTCCGGCGCAGGCGCAGGCGCAGACGCAGACCCGGGGCGCTGCTGCTGCGCAGTCGCCCGAACCGGTTTGCAGTTGTAAGCCATGAGAGCACCCATCTAGCCAAGCATCTACCTGGTGGCAGCCTCTGTTCCGAACTCTGCAACTCGACTATAATGAGCGGTATCTGTTTGTCTGATTCACTTTGTAGCCGTCGTGTTTTGGCCCGGTCTGCCACACTGAAATGCCAGCTCGTAGCAAACCATAATTTTCAATTTCATTCTGATTTGTTGACGCTTCGTCTGACACGAGTGGAACTCAAATACAAAGTAGAACATGCGGTGATAGACTTTCCACTTTAATGGGCAGTCACAAAAAAAAAACAAAACAAAACAAATCAAAACAAAACAAAACTTAGCAAACTGTTTGCGAAATGCAGGAAATTGCTGAGGTTTATAAAGTGGTTAGAGAGTTGCTTTGCGATTGGCTACTGTTTGAGCAAATAATTTACCATTCTAATGTACATTATTTGAGCTTTTGTTGGGTGTATAAATGGGTTGATTAGATGCCATTAGTTTTTGATTTGCAAACTGTACCTGTTGTGGCAAATGACATTTGTTGCGGCACAGTGAGATGTGCTGAGACCCAAGAATTACATTTCAAATATATTTAGAAGTACAATTGCATGTGCTGACAGACTTATTTGCAGTTGCGATATTCAAATATATGCATATGAATAAATAATGGTAAATACTGGGAAATATTGGAAAATACTGGTTTTTCAAAAATCTATTTTTTTGATCAGAAACAATTTGGAGTCATTTAGTTTAACATATGAATTCGAAATTGAAAATACTGGGAAATACTGGTTTTTTGAAAATCCCTTTTTTAGACAACTTGCGAACTATTAAAATTCGAGATTAGACTAAGAGCTAATAAATACAAGCACTGCTAAAAATAGTTTTTTATAAATATCATTAGTAAGTTGTTAATTGAGCATTCCCCAGCATCATATTGTTTAAAAATAGGAGAATATGTAACTTTCAGCATTTTAGACTAGTCAGTAGCATCATTAGCGCATGAAAGTTCAACTTTTCACATAATTAATAAACTCTAATGCCAAACATGTTATTTTCTAAACTTTTTGGTAAAGAAGTTCAAAGAAGGCCACATTCAAGAAACATAATTAAAAGCTAAAAGCCGCCAGAATCTTCCTAAACAAAAGCGCCTTAAAAAACCTGCAGAGAATTCTTCTGATCGGTCCCAGCATGTGTTGTAAAAGCCGCTTGTAATTATTTCGCCAACGGGCAAGTTCTCTACTTTTTACTATGTATAAGGCAAAAAAAACTCCATATGGCTATTAATTATGGCATCTGTGAAATATGCGGGCAGCTGCGAAAATTTAATGAAATTTGCGGCGACTCATTTGACTTATATAAAATGCCTAAGCGATATCAATCAACAGTATTCTTTATATGCTATGCTATAAAATTCGATTTTTATGCAAATAAAATGGGGAAGAGCAGCTAAAATCGGTTTGCCGAAGATTAAACACACTTATCAGAAATTTTAATGAATTTTCAGTAATTATTTTGACTGTTCTCGTCGATGAAAAAGTATATACAGCTAGTTTATAAATGAAAGTAATTAAATATTAATTAATTAAGTATATACAGCTAGTTTATTAATGATTAAATATAGCATGGATATTATCCATAACAATAATAATAATAATAATAAATAGTAAAGAGTTTTCTATACAAACAACAAGCGCTTTTGTCCGATCCTTATAAATGCTGATATAATAATTATGTTATTAACAAATTTAACAAAATTATATAAAGCATCATGAGAGTTTTATTTAGGGAGCCTGGTCTAGAAACAAAACTTTTTTCTGATAAACTTATATTTATTTATTTTTTATGCTACGTGTTAATTAAATCACTTTCATAAATATCTCGAGCAAGGAACTGATAGATGCAGGGGTCTAACAGTGTATTAAATTATTCGGTAGAATTTTAGGCAAGCCTTTACCAGATTTCATTTCTAGCACAAAAAGAAACAAAACTAAATAAAATTTCAATTTTTGATTGGTCTTACAACTGTTATGATTGTAAGCCTGTATTTGAGTGCCTATAGTATCGAGTCTATGTATAAGGAATTCATCAATACATCCTAAGATCGAAACTATTTTGTTAGAAGAATCGACTTCGACTGTCGTTCTGAGTATTGTATATTGTATACTAAACATTCAGAAATGTGTACTTCAATGCGTTACATAATTTGTTATAAACTTACAATGCCCTCCGCAAGGGTATACTAAAAAGTAAGCATCGAAGCCTCCTGGGCAAACAGGTTCCTGGGCCAGACAAAAGCAGCCGCAAGGCATGCGCCGCATTAATAACATAAATGGCAAAGCCACAAAGAGAATATATATATATATATGTATATATATTATCGTGTATATATGCGTTTATATATTTATATACTCGAATATCTCATGGCAGTCATACATAATGCAGTCGCATCAGCAGCACAATCTATGTATATATAAAAAGGCAATTTATTGTTGCGCCCAGCAAAGTGCAGTAAAATGTAAAAAAAAGGAGCACTGAGAACAGGAGTCAGATTGTGGGCCTAAGCTGCTGCGACATAAAATTCAATTCAATGGCATTTTTCTTTTGCTTGGCAGCGTCTTAAAATCATATTTGATATTCAATATATGCCCGCCGGTTGTGCGCAGATATGCAATATAAATCAGCACTAAAATCAAGTCAGGGCCAACAAAAATTGTTGAAAGAGCGGAAGTTAAATTTAAACAGCGCAAAATGTTTATAGAACAAAGCCTGGACTGGCCAGGGGATTCAGTTTCTGGCAGCTGCTACTCCAGGCCGAACAATAGCCTGGGCATTTCCACTTGTTTTCCTTTTGCCATGTGCAATTGTCCCTTGGAAAATGTCAACCCAGCGGCATTTTCGAGTTTTTCCATTCCATTTACCATGGTTCGTTAGAGGCGGCCCGGCTTGGCCCGGCCCGGGCTCTCTGTGTCCAATTGTTTGAAATTTTTTGCTTTTTCGGACAACATGTAACAGTTGCAATACCACAACGATGACACAATGTCCACTGATATTCATTTTATATAACTATACTACGTATATTCTTGCCTCGTCGCGTTTATTTTGATGGCTGCCAATAGTCGTTGGGTAAACTTGCATTGAAATGTGGCCAGCCACATGTTGCAATGTTGTCACTATTTAATTAAACTTAAAAAGAGTCAACTTCTGAGCGTTGAGGGCGAGTTTAATCTAGAAAAAGTTGCAACTTTAGCACAGAATACCTGAATTTGTTCAATAATACCTGATACACGTTGTTTTTTAAGCATTTTCTGTCTCTGCTGAATGCAATGATACATTTTTTACAGCAGTTTCTTTTCAGCACAGTATTTTGCAACTCTGTTGAACACAATTAGCAGTTGCCACAAAAACAGTTTTTACTGGGGAACAATATTGGATTTTTTATTGTATTATTCATTAAATTCTAGGAAAAAAGGAACAAATTTATTTTATATCCCTTTTATTTTAAATTCTTCTGAGAGTCCACATTTATTTACACTTATTTCTGAACAAGCATGCATTTATATTAGACTTAGCCTAACTTTACTTATCCAATTCTTATCTCTCACAGAAAAGGTCAAATCTAAACACAATCTTATGCACACTATAATCCCAATATATAGTCATCATTTATCCATACTACAGTTAAGCAAATGTATTTCAAACTTCCAATATAGTATTTTTTCCTCACTCCTATCCTAAACTTAACTTTATATACAGCTCATAGTTGTTCTACAATACATTCACTTTATAACAAACCAACAATGTAATCTTCGCTCAACTTGAACTCATCCTATACTTACTACTACTACTACTACTACTACTACTACTACTACTAACTACTTACTGATCCTATACTTACTCATCCTACACCTGTCTTACCTTGTATTTTGCCTTCTCATACATATTCCATATAAGCCTTGTCATTCATTCTTTCAATATAGTATTTCTTCCTAAATCCTCTCCTAAACTTAACCTTATATACAGCTCATAGTTGTTCTACAATACATTCACCTTATAACAAACCAACAATGTAATCTTCGCTCAACTTGAACTCATCCTATACTTACTACTACTATTACTACTACTATACTACCACTACTTACTGATCCTATACTTACTCATCCTACACCTGTCTTACCTGGTCTTTCCCTGCTCAATCATATTCCATATAAGCCTTGTCTTTCCCCTTCCCTTAGATATCTCATTTCCCATTTCCTGATTTGTATTTTTTCACGCCCAATCTAATCCATCGCAACCTTTAACGTCATATGTTCATTCGTCTAGCAGTCCACATCATATATTTACCCTTATCCAATACTCTTCCTAGGGCTTCTCTCGGCCAACTTCTGTCTCCCTTCTCAGAACCCGGCTACTGAAAACTGCACTTCAAAGTAGCCGCTGTATAGGAGCAAATAACACCTCAGACTCGGTGCCGAAGCTCACCCACTTTCAGTTATTGGTCTTCTAATTAGCGGCCTGACCTTAATCACTTAAGAGTTTACATAACAAGGCCCGCTCCCCCCAACCCCACCCAGCTGCAACTCCCACATGCTGGGCACACTAATTGTTTGCCGGCTGACCCCACCCGCCCCCAACTTAACCCGCTCAATTGTATGGCGCTTCGAGTGGCCTAATGAAAAAAATACAGTTTTAGTGACGCAATTAACACAAATTTTTGTAACTCAAAGTTGTGTTGTGGCCACAAGACACAGATTAGATAAGGCCCCAGATAAGATCTGGCTGGTTGCGTAGTCTCCAAAAAGATTTCAAAGTCAACAAGCGACAACTAAAGCAATACCAAAACTTTAACCAAATTTTGTTGATCTCAAGTTTTGGGCCACGCGCAGTGCCAGTAAAAATATTTAGCCATATTTGGAGGAAGTGTCCAAATTTGGTTAGGCACACGAAATAGATTGAAAAAGAATTCAATTTTTGGATTGGATTTTTAAAGGTGACAATTCAAATGTTTGGCTGTCAATAAGAATTACTTAGGTTATTTATGGAGCTTGTTATTCTTGATGAAGCCTGTCTTTTAACCAAGGCGTGGGCTGCAACTCAAAGAAATCAGACAAAAGTCGATAGGGTATCTAACAGCTTCCGCCTTTCAAACATCAGACACACACACACACACACATCAATTTCAGATCGATGGGTATACAAAGCCCAGACCAATTAGCGGACAAATTACAGACGCCAGTTTCCAACAATGCCACGCTTTGTGTTCATCCCACAGATACGACCCTTCGCTCATTCAGGGTCAATGTGTTGCATGTTATTTACACGATCAACCATCAGACATCATCAGCCAACAAGCATCAACCATCAAGCATGACCAGCATGGAGTAGAAAAGATCACACACACATCAAAATTCAACTGACAACTGCTAAAGATGAAAGTCGCATGGAATAAACAACAAATGCACCAATTGCCTGGATCGTCTGGCTTTGTTTTCTATATAATCAACAAATAATTTTATGATAATGCTAATAACAGCTTACATATTGCATCCAACTTGAAATGAACCCAGACAGTGCACTGATCTGCCAGTTCCCCCTCCCGACTTACGGAAATGCAGAGCCTCATTAAG
The DNA here is from genome assembly GCA_037075165.1 of Hirtodrosophila histrioides. Classification (NCBI taxonomy): domain Eukaryota; kingdom Metazoa; phylum Arthropoda; class Insecta; order Diptera; family Drosophilidae; genus Hirtodrosophila; species Hirtodrosophila histrioides. The sequence goes on from JBAMCL010000520.1 coordinate 60,723, forward strand.
GCCTTCAGCCAGCAGAGTTCGCTGGCCCGTATTTGAGATACATATACTATATGATCCATAGTCGTTTTATATATTTTTTGCCATATAGCAGAAACACATTTTGTTCGCACTTAATTAAATGTCCAACTGTGAAAGCATACAGTATATATATAAGTAAATCCATCTACATACAAGTATCTATATCTTTATATGACGTGGGCTACGCTTGGTGATCGGTCTGGCACTTTATAAGAGCACTGAATTCATAATAGAATACGAATACTTGCTGCACATGGCCTTTTCTCTCTATATATATAAAGCACTTTACAATATATTCGACTCAGCGTTAATTAATCACTTTATTTATTTTTCTCGTTTCAGGTAAGTGCTCACAATTCTATTTGTTACTTCTCACTGACATCAGTAAGTGCTTTTTATATATTTTTAAACTAAGGCCAACTTAGGTACTTACTAACATAGATACACTGTTAAATAAGGCTAGAAGAATGAATTTCTTCTGTTATGGCTTATAGAGTATATATATACCTAGACTATAATATAGACATGAGCAATATAGACGTACCTTTGACTGTAACAGGTGCCCAGTCACAGTTCTGATAGAAGCAGTAACAGTCACAGTTCAGATATTAGGAGTTACAGTCACGGTAAAAACCGCTGTACCGATAACAGTTACAGTGCTGCTATTAACAGTAACAGTCTCGATATTAATCACTGCTAACTGTTAACTGTTAATCACTGTTAACTGTTAACTGTTAATCCCTGTTAACTGTTAACTGTTAATCACTGTTAACATTAACAGTGCAATATCAATTTTAACAGTAACTGACCATGTTTGGAAGTTAAACATCAATGAATATCGAACCTTCCTCTCAAATTTAAGGAATATATATTTATGGAAGGAAAGATATGCGAATTTCTCACTGTGACTATAAGATAATTAACATCAATCTATCTATTATTAACCTATCGATCGTTGTTAGTTATGTTTGTTAGTTGCATTTTGTATTTATTAAAATTCAACCTAATCTTTCATCAATAGTTGGGTTTAATTTCCTTATAAATACATCTGACAAATTTTGCGCTGTCTTTTAGTTCATGATTCTTCAGATTAGCTTATCAATCGCAGTAAGTTATGTTTATTGATTGTCTTTTAGATTTTTAAGGTCTAGTACCTAGACTTACGTCACTAGTATGAGCACAATCTCAAATTTCTTAATAAATAACAATGATAATAAATAAAGCTGACAAATTTTTCGGTGCCTTTTAGTTCATGAATTCTACTGATTGGCTTATCAATTGTTGTGAGTAATGTTTTGCTGGTAATTTGAGGAAGCACTTCAGCGGCTATCAATGAGTTCACATGTGAGTCGTCTGGAAACGAATCGCGTGAATACTTTTTACCGGTTTGAATTTTGATTAATTGGGTGGGGCGAGTTAAGTATGCAGGAAGTAATTTACAGGCATGCAAAGACCCCAAGACAGATGCAGTGGTTAAAGAAGAAGACTGCCAGAATGGGGAAGACAAAAGAAAATGTTTAATTGGGCTGGGTAAGGTATAGTGTGGGAGATAATCAATTAAGCAGCATGGAGAAAAGGAGAAAGGTAAGCAGATCAAGCAGAGAGCGTAGAAAAAAGAGAGAAAAGTTGAGGACAAAGCTATAAAAGATGAACGTAAAGGTATAAAAATAATAATAAAAATAAAGAAAAGCGCATTAAGCTAAGAATTTTAGTAAATGACCGTTCACACTATCTCATATTTACGTGCTACAATGCGCTGCTTCTAACGTCATCAGCAAATGTGACCTCGCAAATAGTTCTGACATCAGCGATATGACGCAACATTTTCCATTTCTACTTCCTGTCGGACTTGTATGTGATTTTTAGCCTGTGCTGTAAAACTTCATCCTGAGGAGGTCAGCCAGTGCTGTACAACGCGCGTTTTATCGCAGCTAACCTTAAAACAACAATCATAAAGTTTATTGCGCCATAGCTTGAATGCAAAGTAATATTTTTATGTCATTTTATTAAATATTAAGAGTGTAAACTGTTCTTTAGCTAATATGCCATACAACTTATATCCCTAAAAAGGTTTGAGATAAAATCAAAATTAGTAATTCTATAAACCTGTGCATATATTCAATTATAATTTGATAATTTCAATATATTAGATAATATGTCTTACTACTTAGTATATTCCCTAAAGAAGGTTAGAGACAAAATCAAAATTAGCTCTTCTATATAGCTATTCATATAGTATTCAACTATAATTTTGAGTAAATAATTGTATAATTAAATGAATTGTATAACAGACCCCTTTATTTCTATGCTGTATCTTGAAACTTACCTTTGGTTGAATCTCTTCACAGTTTGCTTACTGTTTGCAGGGCAATCGCCTTAAATATAAAAACTAAAAGTGTAACTAACTAAGATAATTTCATTAGCCACTTCCACACTTTCGTTTAGCCCCAAATGCCAAGCCAGCCAGCCAGCTTTGGGTCAAGCATAGACTTTCACATATTTCTGTCCGACTTGCATTGAGTTTTGTTTATAGCCTCACGATCTTTGTGTGTTTGACTAAAGAAGACGCTGCGTGGCTTTTGCAAATTACTTTCATTTTCAATTTTTCAGTTGATGCCCCTGCTGCCCCTGCTGCTGCGTTGTTGTTTTTAGAAATTGACAGTGAAAATTGCATTAATTTGTGTACGCTGGCCTCGCACTGCCAACAACTCATTGACAAACTGCCAACTGGCAGCGAGCTCTTAAAATGTAAGTCCAACTTGTGGACAGCTGGGGGAATTGGCATTACCACTCCCCAAAACTGCTGCCCGGCTAAGTGTGTCATGCAAATGACAGACGGACTGACTGACTGACTGTCTCCCTGACAGTCTCTTAGTTTGCCTGTAATTTGATATTGTCATTAGTTTGGTGTGCGCACTCGACTGTGCCCAGAGAGTAGTCACTCGGACAAGGAAGTATCTTTGTATCTTTTACACATGCGATGACTACGCTGCACTTGACAGCCACCTATTATGTTTCTGTCGAGTGGGTGGTGCTGTGGTGCTGCTGGGTGGTGCTCTGCGTTGCCATGCATTATGCATGCCATGACGCTCATTAGTGCGGCTTGTTGCCACAGGGCTGCGGGGGGCGGGCCGCTTTTAATGGGCCAAAAGAACAATAGACTTAAATTGCTCTGGGCCGCATTCAGCTCAGCCATTGGCAACTCCAGCCAGTGCGTAACCAATGCCAAGTTTTTGTTTATAACTATACCACAGTTTTGTACTTGTCCAGTTGCCTGAACTTGGCTTTCCATTGCCATGCCACGCCACACCACGCACAGCTGCTAAATTAGCTGGAAAATCTCAATGCCTTCTTCACTTTCATAATTTCATCAAATTGACGCTGTTCTCTTTTGTTGGCTCAATGACAAAACTTTTAAATGGCTTCGTCTTTTTGAGCGATTGCAGCAAGGCACTTAACTCAAATGTCAAATGTCACTTCTTAGTCTCGTTTCGCTTTACCCCAAAAAATAAAAAAGTATATACAAAATATGAGAAATTGTTGCCCAATGATTTCGCAAAGTTGGAGCCAACGCCTCCAAGTGCTCAGCTAGCATAGAAATTATCTGTTTAAATGAAGAATGACATCTTTAGTGCCTGCCCCCTTCAAGTGACAATTGAGTGGGGAAGAGTGGGGAGCGAAAGAAGTGTTGACAAGTCTGCTCTAAGCTGTTGAAATGTGAAAGCAACTAATTGGATATAGTACTTGGTCTTTTGGAAGCACACCAAATATGCAATATGGCCAGCAGGCGAGACTGATTTTTTCAGTTATTGTGAAACTACTTTCAGAAACGAGTTCAGAAAGTGCCAGCTACAAATTTACAAATGAGCATATTAGCAATTAAGCACAGACTGACAGCTTGGTAAAACTCTTAAGATAACTAGTTCCAAAGCGGAAAACAACTTGAACTAGTTCTAATCACAATTAGAAGTTTGCAGGCAGCTCAAAACTTATATGTAGTTCTATCACAATTAGAAGTTTGCAGGCAGCTCAAAACTAAATATAAAAGGAACTAGTTCCCTTGAGCTTGAATAGTTATAGATGAGCAGCTCAAAACTTAGTATGAAAGGAACTAGTTCCCTTGAACTTGAACTAGTTCTAATCACAATTAGAATCTTGCAGGCAGCTCAAAACTAAATATGAAAGGAACTAGTTCCCTTGAACTTGAACTAGTTCTATTCACTATTAGAAGTCTTGCAGGCAGCTCAAAACTAAATATAGAATGAACTAGTTCTCTTCGGCTAACCAGTTCTCTGTTCCGAGCTCTCTGACTCACTTTTATTAAGGTAAAGCACAAAATAATGTACATTTAAATAAATTGTTATCCCTATCAGAGTATAAGCCCTAAAAACTAGTTCAACAGTCCTTAAGATTCGTTTATTTTATAAAAAATTATGAATTATTCTTCTTTGCTGTTCGAACTTTTTAAATTGCTATTATTAAAAAAACTTATTGTTTTTTTAAAATTTTGTTTTTTTAATAATAGAAGAAGAAAAATTCATATTTTTTTATAAAATAAACGAATCTTAAGGACTGCTGAACTAGTTTTTTAGGCTAAGACTCTTATAGGGATAATAATAATAATAATAAAAACTTATTTTTTTTTTTAATAATACAGTCAACATTACAATATTTTTATTAGTATTCTGATGTCTAGCTTAATCGCCGTACTTGTACATTTTATGTGTAAGCATTATAAATATAAAATAAATATATCAATTGCAAAAAACATTCTAAATTCTATACAAATGAAATAAAGAAACAGCTGACAAAATATTTAAACTGGTTCAATATTAAAAAGCTGGAAACAAACTTTATGAATTCAAAAATCAAATGAAATTATGCTAAAATATGCTTTATTTCAAATATAAAAAAATTAAAAACAAGCCAAATATCATTAACAAATAAAAAAATAAATAAAATCCAATGACTACAGTTCTCATAAAAATATAAAAACCACATAAAATTCAAATGACTACAATTCTCATAAAAAAGAAAAATAAAAATAAAAACAAATCAAATTCAAAAGCTGTGACTCAATACAACAGTCAAACTTGTCATACAATCATAAAATACCCAAAAAAATATAAGATTGATTTCATAATAAGTATTAAAACGGAGTAACTAACCAATCAAGGCAAGACTCACGCTCAAATGAAGATCCAAGTTTGTTTTTTTGAAGCTCCAAATTGGCAACGCGAACATTAATCAAAATTAAAATTAAAATTAAAATGAATAAAACGCTGTCATAAACGTTACATAATGCGATGCTTCGATTGTTATGCCCGGCAGGTGTCAGACAACCGTTATAAACATGCTCAGACAATGGCAGCTGATTCCAAATATAATACGCTATATGTTAAAACTCCCCCCTGTGTCCCCTCCGCGCTGGCCCGTCTAGTTGTCTACTATGCGATTGGCCATATTAACGAACAATTTATGCACTCGTCTGCCAAGCGAGACCGCAAAAAACGCGCACAGATAATAAAAGATAAACAAAAATTTAACAAAATAAAAAAAAACATTTATACCAACCGCAGGCATTTTAATTTTAATGTTTAAACACGAAAAACACTCTGCACAACATGCAGCCAATGTCATGACAACACCATTTGCATCCATCAGATACACTTTTCGCGCTTATTTAACGCCACACACACACACACACTCGAATTGTACAAATTTGCATACAAATCACGTACGTGTTCGACCGCAAGCCATCATTTGCCAAAAAGTTTAAAAAAAATACAACACACATATATATTTATACATATTTGTTAATAACAAAAAGATTTTGTTGAATGAATTTGCGTCATTTGCGTTGCGGGGCGTTGTCATTACAGTTCTGTCTTATAGATAGATGATTCACTTGTCTCTTGACATCCCATCCAACAGCAAACCCCAGAGCATGAGTATGAGTATGAGTAATCAGCCCCATTGAGCTCCATGCCTTATGGAAATTTATGGCAAATAAAATACTTTCGCTTAAGTGTGGAATGCCTTTTGCTGTTTTATATCAAATTTTGTTCTCTCTTTTTTACTTGAAGCTGAGCATCATCAATTAGTCATAGTTTGTCGTAGGCGTGGGGCTAGCATGTCTGGGAATTCTACGAGCTTCATTTATATATGATTTAATGCTATTTTAATGAAGCTTTTAAACCGCATTCTAGTCAAAGGTTACTTCTGAGCTTTAGATACAATATGTATCAATAGAAAACTAGCTTGTTTTACTTACTAAAACAATGTAAATGGAATTAGAAACTAACCTACCTGGATTTCCAATTATTTAACACTAGCTATATAAATCAATGTAGATGGAAATGGAAACTAACCTACCTGGATTTCCAATTATTTAATAATATGTACCTAAGTCTGTTACTGCATTATAGTCAAAGATTTCTTCTGAGCTTTAGATAGTATAATATATATCAATAGAAAACTAGCTGGTTTTGCTTTCAAATACATTAGCTATATAAATCAATGTAGATGGAAATGGAAACTAACCTACCTGGATTTCGAAATATTTAACAATATTTACATAAGTCTATTACTGCATTATAATCTAAGGTCTCTTCTGAGCTATAAATATAACATATATCAATAGAAAACTAGCTTGTTTTGCTTTCAAATACATTATCTTCATAAAGCAATGTACATGGAAATGGAAACTAACCTACCTGGATTTCCAATTATTTAATAATATATACAAGAGTCAATTACCCTCTTCAGTACAAGTTATATATTATTACATACCTGTCTTCAATTTATACCATTTTCATGGTTATTTTTATACAATTTGCCTTTTATACAGCTATTCCAAACAAAACCCAAACAAAGTTGTTAACCAAACGTCACTATATCAGTTCAAGCAATTAAATTTGTTAAAAAACACTTTTGAAATGTGAAAAATTTGAGCAAATCCGAACGCAAGACAACTTAATTTTTGAACAAAGTTTTTCACCATAATTGCAACTGTTAAATGCATTAAAGAAAATAACTGAAAATTACCTAACTCAAGCCGGCTCCATACATACGTAGCCTTCAAACGTGGCCAAGTTGAAGTTTTTCTTAGCGTACGCCAATTAAATTAATTAAATTTACGCTTTTGGCACATTTAATTAAGTAAAAAACAACAAAAATAAACAACTGACACAACTTCAATTCATGAGAAGCAGAGTGAAATGTTCAACGACAGCAAAAACAAAACAAAACTCTTGAAAAAAATATAAAAGTATCTTAAAGATACGCGCTGCTTGCGCATACAACGAGCGACAATAACAAAAATATATATAAGTTTAATATTCATAAAGCGGCAAAAACAACAACACTAACAACAATAATGACAATTGCATAAGGCCAAAACTCACACAGAGTTGGTTGAGGGAGTTGGTTGGAAGGGGGATTCACCCTTTTTTGCTTTCTTGAGCAATCATTGCGAGTAGTGGCAGATACAAAGTCCGATAATATTACAACAAAATAGGAAAACAGTCACAGTGAGGGGGGCAGAGGCAACTTCATCTCCCTTTCATTATGATTACACTTGATTATTATTATTATTATTATTATGATTTTGGCTGTTCATTATTTGTGTTGTTGACACTCTGACATATTTTCAGATAGCCAACTTTCCCAAGTTGTTGTTTTATATTTCTTGCCACAATTTGGCAACGTTTTAAAGCCATTTGAAACGTGTTAATGTGCCTCTGAGCTTCTGAGCATTACGACATGGCCCAAAAACAACACAAAACCCAAAACCTGGTCAGCTCTGTGCTCGGAAATTTTCCACTTTAATTGTGACCGTCAGCTTTCGCAAGTGAAATTGTTGCCAGCTGAATAAAAAGCGAAAAGTTTACTTTATGACTTTAAAATAGAGTTGCATAAAGTTGGAATTGGATTTGGCGGTCATTTGGTAAGGTTTCTATGTTAATTAGATAGTAAAGAAATGAAGAAATGGGTTAAGAACTAAATAACTAAAGTAGACTGAAGCAACTGATTTATGAAAGACATAACGAGCTAGAAAGCAGGTGGATTAAAGGGCCTTAAGCCTGCTGCTAAATGATTCATCAAATAATACAAACAAAAGTTTGAAAACAGCACAAATTTATCATCATTTACACAGAAGTTGAAATCTTTTAAGTCTCAACAACTTTTTGTGCCTTTGGCTATATCAATTAACAATTTATATTCATTTAACAATTGTATAACTTTAAGAACTGAAATGACAAATTGCTAAACATGTAATTCTCATCTTAACCATTTCACAATATGCTGTATCATATGAAAATTGTGGAAAATTGTGGAAAATTTTCCGCTTCCTTGGCATTTCACAAGTGACAGCCCAAATCCGAAGAGCAATCTTTTTTTTCTTCTTCTGAGTTTTTCACCCCGTCTTTGACATTGACACACACAGCACACAGCAACTTTTACCAACCTCAATTACAATCAATCACATATGTTGTGTTATGGTGATATTGTTGTTGTTGTTGTTAAGGCCAAGCATTTTGGCTCAGTGCCAAATGTCCCAGTGTGTGAAAGAAAGAGAGGGAGGGAGGGAGATGTGCGTGTTGGCCAAATGCCTATGGCCAGAAATTACAATAATGATAAACGCCGCTGTTGCCCCGCCCGCACCAACCAACAAGAAGACAACAAAAGTTTTGGTCTTAAGTAAAAGCAACGTTTAGTGCAAAAATTTCATTTATCATGGAACTGATAACCCCCTCTGACCGACCAGTCCACCAGTTACCCCCCTGGCCTGCTGTTACCAATGACAAAAGACTGCCGTAAATGATGATGAGCATAGCGCATGATAATGATGACGTTGTCGTCGCTGGCGCTGGAAGATGCTGCCAGATAAATCTTCGAACACAAGTTGCAGCACATGTTTTGAGCACTTTTCCTAGACAAGATTTCACTCTCTAGGCGATGTCCAACTAAGTGGTTAAGCCCACTTGTTTTCGCCACATTGAAAATGTCACTTTTTCTAGAGTCCAAAAAAAAAACTTGACCAGTTTTTCATTTTCGTTTTAAAAGCGGAAAAGCGTCGCCTTTAATCACAACATAAATACAAAAATTTTAATTATTAATTTGCTGGCCATAAAAAATTGTGTTCAATTAGGAGCAAGTTTATATGTGTGTATAGCAGGAAGTGCAGGAAATAAGTTTTATAAGAAAGTTGCAATTATTAATATATGTAACAGGAAATTATATAAATTTTGGAAAGAAATAAATGGTATTTTTTAAACCAAATACTCTAAAGAGTTGCTTTTATTTCAGTATGAAGTAAAGGTATATTTAAGTGAAAAATATATATATAACCTCAATAGGGTAAACTAAATTTACATGACTATATTCAAAGCGTGTGCCTACAGTTGGCAGACACTGTACATTAGTATTATTACAAGTAGACATATACAATTGGTAGGCATTGTGCATGAGTGTAAGAGAAATAACTAAAAGAAGCGGAGCTTAACATGTGCAAGTGTGCACATACATCTTGCAGCCACTGTGTCAAAGCACGACGGCTTAAAACAGCTGATCGCTCTGCATGCGCTGGTATAATTTGAATGTGGTTGTTGTTGTTGTAGGTTATTGGCAATTATTAGATTTAGTAAATGATTAAGTTACGTTAGGGAGGTATAAAAGATAATGGTCATAAGGTAAATACATAAGCAGTGGCTGAATTGACCCGGCAAAGTTAAAAGCTTTGATTTGCAATTACATATTTACATGCATACATACAAATGTATGCACTGTACATATGCATGTGCAGAGCTTTTACACGCGCAGGTCAAGTCAGCTTAGCTTACAGCGAAAAAGAATAAAAAAGAAGAATATATAAAGAGAGGGATGCACTTACATATATATATCCAGCGGTGAAAAGCTTTCCATCGTTGTTGTTGTTGTTGATGATTGTATGTATGTTTTTGTGTATGTTTTTGTTGTAGTTTTAGGCACTTCAGTTTTAATTTTTATATTTTAAGCGTAGACTTTGTCCACTTTATCAACGGGGTAATGCAAGAGCTTTTGCTCTCACAAAAACAACACACACTCAACTTATACTGCTTTAAGGGGTAGTAAAAGAAGTTAGATTTATACACAATGTTCACGCGGGGTTTTCTTATTAATTACAAGCACTATTACCAATTTTCACTTAACAATTATCCTAACAAATTTTTCGCGATCAAGCGCGAGCGTGGCTCTAGCGCGACGGCGAAACACGGGCAACTGGACCATCGGCTGCAGAAAAGCTCGTCGGGCTGTGCTTTATGCTAAAGCATGCACAGCAAGGGCGTAGATGCTGCCGAAAAGGAGAATCAGCACAAGGCAAGCGCAGAGCGGAGTGATGCCTAAGTTTCCGGCTCCGCGGAAACTAATGCACCCAGGGCTCTATGGAATACTCCAAACCATGCGCGCTGAAGACTGGTGTGGGTATATATATGGGTATAGTGAGCGATCACTTGTCTTGCAAGGAAGGCTGCCGGATAAATATCGCTCTCCGCGATCGGTCACAAGAGGTGGATGCTCTTGGATTAGATATCCGGCGTCTTGGTCGTGGTGGTGGGTGCAAGCCCGAATAACAAATTTAAAAAATCCAGCTTATAATCGAACTATCACATAAAAACGCAGGATATTCTATGGCAAGAAACATAATTCAATTTTATAGGAAAATACCTAAAACAAAAATTTCAAAAAAAAAAGCCTTAAATTTTACAATTATCTAAATACCATTCAGATATTTTTAAGTATCACGAAGAAATGCTCATAACTATACTGAAATGTTGATTGTATTAAAATAAAATAAATAAATACATATATTACTTATATCATTCAAGCGAATCAGCTACGCTCAGCTCAATCTAAAACTGCCATCACTTTCCTTAGTAAGCTGTAACGCACAAATATTCTCGCTTACAGCGGTTACGCTCAGCTCCGCTCCGCTCCGCTGTTTGAGATTTTCTGTTAGATTAGTTAACCTCGGCTACGCTCAGTTCCGCTTGCTGTGTGCGGGCGGAGTCCAAGGAACTACAATGTAGTTACATATGTTTTAGACACAAGTTGAGCTGGCATATTTATCACAGTCATACTCTGACCCACTTGAAATGTGCCGCCCATAAACAATGCATAAAAATCAATGAAGCTTACCAAATGTTTACCGCCCATTAACACATCATAAAAAGAAGTATATATATATATATATATGTGTACTTATGTATACTACTATATAGAGAAGACAGCGCCATGCAGTTTTCTCACGGGCACCTCAAGTATCTCAACCTTGGTCGGTCCCTTCCTCCCTCGGCTTCGGTAGACGGGTCCTTCAAGTGCACATGCTAATCAGCTGTGGAAATATGAGATACTCGCGTATGACATGTGTGACAGTCGCATACACATGTAAGACTTCGCTCGGGCATGAAGTAGCTGAGTGGGGGGAATACATACGTATATATTATATGTGCCACAATGTCATCATTTAGAGGTATTTGGTAATAAACAGCGTCTATTTATATGGCTTACAAGTGGCCTACAGTGGGTCAGTGCAATGAACTGTGCATACGACTAGATAGACACCTTCTTGGATGCCTGGCAAAGTTATAAGACCTTAAGCAACCCAAGGCAAAAATCAATAACCTGCACCCGGGACAAGTCCAGCAATTTAATTATTTATAAACATTAAACATTACTTCAAGAAGCAGGACATGCACTGCAAAATCACTACCAGGTTCTTACTTTTATACCCTTTCAGAGGGCACTATAATTTTGTCAGGAAGTGCAAGGCATAGAAAGAAGCGTTTCCAAAACCAGGATGCAGAATATTGTTCCCTAAAACTTATTATTTCAAAAGTATATTAAAATTGAAATACCAAATTAATGTACAGGCAAATCTAAAGACAAACCATGACTTCTTTGCCCATTCCGCATAGAAATCGGTTTAGTTCTAACAAAGTTGTGGAAGTTTTATAACCTCGCAGAACAAATAAAGAAATTTACAAGTCAAAAATGTTGTTATTTTTGTGCTGAAACTTGACGGACAACTAAACTGGCTCAGAACTACTTCTAAATTAACTTTTTATTATAATATGGATTTCCGCAAACGATTAAAAGTGTGATTTCGAAATTTTAATTTAGAAGAGAAAAGTTTTTTCAAAATTGTCAAGGGGGGACCCTTATCAATTTTTATGAAAAATCGAGAACATTTTGAAATTTTCTAAAATGAATAAATTTGAAATGCCAAATCCATATAAAGAACTCACCATGATGAAAAAGACATACCGCATGAAAATCAGTTCGGTTTTGACAAAGTTATGGAAGCTGGAAGTCTAGAAAGATAATTTTCTATAAAGTTAAGATCTTTCAAAGTCCAAAATTGTCTCAAATCACAGTCTACGCTTGCATCTACTAGTTGCCAATCCCCTCGCTAGTGAAAAGGATATACCGACTGTAATTGATAGCAACAATAGCTGTCCTTATTCGCATCCCTGAAAGGGTATTTAATCTTCGACAGCTGAAGATAGCTGTGCTGTCTCGTTGTTGCTGTGGTGTGTTGTGGGTGTTGCTGCACAACAAATGAAGGAACATTTTCTACGAAACTGCAGCAGGTGCTCGAGGACAGGCGTCGTTTTGTCATTAAGGTGCTCCCTCCCTGCCTCAGCTGATGTATCTGAACTGTGTGTGTGTATCTGCGTGGTGTGTGTGTCAGACAGTTTGTCTTTCTTTCAATCTTTTTGGCATGCATTACCCTTAATGAACTCCGCTCAGTTCCGACAAACTGTGGAACGCTACCTGCATAATTCTGAGGCGAATGCGCGCGGCGCGCTCTTCATGGCATTAAAGTGGAAACCAGGCGCTACGACTATTATAAATAATTGCACAAGAAAATAGGTAAAAGAGCGCAAAGTTTCTTACAATCTCGGCGAACAGGCAAGCCAAGAATAATGCCGAGAACAATGGAGAGCCATTCACCTGGCACAGTTCTCACGGCAGGCTAACTCTGTGGGTAGGCCAAAACTGAGCAGAACTGCGTTTGCTTGGTTACTTGTTACCCTACAGGGAGTGGGTGGCAAAGAGAGATACGCCAGAGCGATAAAATGCGAGAGAATGAGGTGTAAATGCTACGGATCAGATTAGATTGTAGTACCAATTGAAAGGGTTGAGTTACAGGTGTAAAAGACTGCTGATAAACTGAAAGATTGGTATCGAAGGGTGTAAAGGGTGAAAATGAAATTAAACATTGATCTTCTGGGGATAAGAGCTTGAGTTAACGAAGAAAAGTGAATAATAGTATACTTAAGGGAGTATATAATAGTGAAAGTGGGTAATCAGGAGTAAAAACACGAAGGGAGGAGCCTAAAGGGTTATGAAGGGTGAATTATGAATAACATGTTGCCGTTTAATAGTTATGATATAAATAACATTAAAGATATATCGAGCAAAGCCATCGATAGTGTAGAGAGCTAAATCTATCGATATTATCGATAACCCAGCTCTTGTAAAGAAGTCAAAGTTGGGAAACATTTTAGGGAGTTAAAAATCTAAGGAAAAACTTTGAGAGATTCTAGAAACTGGCCTTAATTCATGAGTAAGAGAAAATGTAATGTCTTTAATTTCATAGCTATAACTCTTGAGAATCTTGCCAGGTTGCAACCACATAAATCCAAAAATAGTAATGCACCCAACTGTTTTGCAGCCACAGGAGGCTCTTACACCTGTCAGACGCGTCTATGAACTTCAATGTAAATCAGTCAAAGTCAAAGTCAAAAAACCCATTTGGTAGCCACATCCACAGCGACAGCGACAGCGAATTGCTTGCTAATCATAACCAGCTATGAAATTTTCAAAATGCTCAACGTATTTTTCAAAAACAACAACAAAACGAGTGAAAAGCAGCAGCAGCCAGGCCAAAAATGATTGACAGCGAATTTAATTGAAGCATTGAACCTGGTCAAATGCTGCTGACTGCTTGCTGTGTGAGACTTGAGGGGGCGTGGGGTGGTCAGGGGGTTTATCACCGGACCATCTTTTGTCAACGTTGCGTTCAATCAAATGAAATTTGCTCTACGGTGCGGACACAGCGAGCTGTGTAGACAAAAGAGCTGGTTAACTGAAGTTCAGGCTACCTGCCAGCTGAGCTAATTTGATGAAAGAGGGGTGAAACTACAACGGGGGGAGGTACAAGTGCAACCTATCAAGATGAATGACACGAACTCTGACCACAAATGTGGTCATTTAGCTGCAAGATGATGATGACGCTGTAGAAAATGTATCTGCGGGTTGGCTGACAAGTTGCTGCAACTTGCCAACTCCAACACTGAGGCAATTACTGTGAAGAGTGTCAAATTGTTGGAACAAAACCCATATACAAGCTGAGAAGCACTTATAGTACTTTAAGAGCGGTTTCAAAATGCATTCACACCTTTATTTACACAGCTAAAAGTAGCTGAGTTTTCGCACTGCGGCGCCATTCACTTCCTGACTGTGTACATTAAATTGCTCATCAAAAAATTAAAATACGAGCGTAAATTCTAATTTGCATAAACAATTAAAGCCAGCCAAGGGGCAAAAGTGAGAGAAAAAATGAAAATAATGTACGAAAATAAACCGCAAGTGAAAAAAACTTCAACTAAATGAGAGAGAGAGAGACTGAGGCAGCAATCGTGACGAGCGTTAACTGTTTAATGCGACAATTAAAAAAAATATTATTGCTCATACGCACTGGTGAACGCCTGACCTTACACTGCCCCCCTCCCCCACCGTTTGCCCCGTCACTCAATCTGACGCCCACACTGAACTGACCATAAAAGCAACAATAACAAGCAGCTCTAGTGACAAATAAGACACTGTTTTTTATATTTTTATTGTTGTCGTTCTCGTTCCACTTGATTTGTTTATAGAACTCGTTTTTGGGAGGGGGTGACAAACATATTCCAAGCAGTTTTTTTTTTGGATTTTTCGCAAATTCGAAAAGGTTATAGCATAATTGAGCCATGAATAAGACCCACTTGAATACTTGTCGTCTATCAGGCTTTATACCGTACTTATACTCTAAATCTGTTGTTATGGCCCGTATTTATTTCAAGTGGTCCATAAGCTCCTCATTAAGCAGCCAAGCCATTGTATATTGTTATTATTTTTTTTGCATACCTATCGAAACTCGTTTAACTGAACAGTTTACTCATTAAAAAAAATGTCAAGTGTATTGCAGTTTAATCTAATTTTATCACACAGTTGAATTCTTTTAAATTATACTATATCAATTTCAATAAACTTAAATTTTAAGGCTCATAACTTGAAAACAACTTTTAAGAATGTCATTTATCATATACATAAAAAACAAGAAAGGACGGAGTACCGCAGCTATATACCCTAGCAGGAATCAATTTAGATTGTATGAAATATTTGTATAAACAAAAAGATTGATATAGTGATATAATGTTTCGATTTCGACCAAATTTGGTCAGACTGTATAAACTCTCTAGAGACCCTGTTTGGGAAAGTTTGGTGAGGATACATTTATAAACAAATAAGTTTTTCATACAAAAACATAGTTGTCGACCGATCATTCCTATGGCAGCTATATGTTATAGTGGTCCGATCCGGCCGGTTCCGACATATGTACTGCCGGCAGCAAAAAGAAGGGTCTGTGCCAAGTTTCATTACGATAGCTTTAAAACTGAGAGACTAGTTCGCATAGAAACAGACGGACATCGCTATATAGACTCGGCTATTCATGCTGATTCAGAATATATATACTTTGTTGGGTCGAAAACTTCACGTTCAGTCCATTACACATTTCGAGACAAAATTATAATACCCTCTGTTAGGGTATAAAAAATATTTATTTTATGATAATGAAACCTTTCATTTAACATTGACAACTATTTTTGAGGACTTTTTGTTCTACTCTAAACTATAAACATATTTTGTTTACTTTATGTTATTGAATATTTATTTAAATATATTTAAATTTGCTTAAAACATGCCAACATTGAATATTTGCTCTCTTTTCCACGCACTTACTCTCCGTAGAGTATATTCAATTGCAATTCTT
This sequence comes from Hirtodrosophila histrioides, assembly GCA_037075165.1. Taxonomy (NCBI): domain Eukaryota; kingdom Metazoa; phylum Arthropoda; class Insecta; order Diptera; family Drosophilidae; genus Hirtodrosophila; species Hirtodrosophila histrioides. Next base: position 76,825 of record JBAMCL010000520.1, read on the forward strand.
CTTTGTGCCACGTTCGCAAACGTTTTACTGGCTGCAAGCATGCGCTCATGCATATTTACTCTCTTGATTATTATTATTATTATTAGTGATGGGGGCGTTGCACTGCGACCTATGAGATCTATTGTGCCCCCTTCTAAGCCTAAAGCTCACTCATCAACCCTATCTCCTGCATGAATGCAAGGATCTTGGCCGGATCTAGAGTATCTATATCGTTTGTCTGAAGGAAAAACCCACCCAGGTACCTGTTTCTTCTTCTGGCAAGGGCAGTGCAGTCTGTTAGTATGTGTGATGAGGTTTCAGCCTCCATTTCACAGAATCTGCATGTCTCTTGATGTACTTATATACTAATTCTAAGCCATTATTTTATAAAGATTAAACATAATTTCATATTAAAGATACTTTAATTAATTCAAAACTCTTTTTCTGCTCTCTTTGCAGGTGAGTTCGAACAACAAAAGGTTCTACAAAAAAGTTGAACAGGCAAGCCACAAAAAAAAAAGAGACCATAGAAAAAGCTGAAAACATTTTCCATTACATTGCGCTGACTCTGCTGCCAATAGGCCGTCAGCTCTTATCAAGATACATTTGAACAAGCCAATTTAGCTATGGACAAACACCACCCCTCGCCCCGGCCAGACTGTGCCCAATCCTTGACCTGTGTGCTGGCTCCCCTGGTAAATAAATATTGTGGCGCCTCAAAATGTTTGCCAATTTCATTTTGGTTTGTGTGATAAGACCGAAAAATATGACAGGCAGCAGCACGAAATGAATGAATTCGCAATGAAGCTAAAAAGAGAATTGGCCTGCACTTTTCGTCCCCTTCCCTGTTGCTGCCGCCTGCTGTGCGTTCGTGTCTAGTAAAAATACAAAAAAAAGATACAAAAGAAGCAAAAAAACAACGCTGTCTCTCGCATGTGCTGCGCTCGCTACGTGTTCATGTTAAATGTCATAATCAGACGCAGTCGCAGCCGCGCACACTCACTAAAAGTATCTAGATACATAGTTGCCACTCGACATGTTGCATAAATGTAAACAGCATGCGAAATGGCTTTGCCTTCGCCTTTACAGAAAGGGGGGCGTGACCTCAGTTCAGCACAGCTCATTTCAGCTTCGCATGCTTACATAGTTGTAGCTAATAGATGCACAGATACAATTCAAGTTTTATTATCCTAAGCGTATTACTCGAGCCATCATCAGCTGCAGCTAACACAGGGCATCCACTAGATACATTCAGCCATCATTTCTGCAGATTTATGTAGTGGTTCTCTCAGCAGCTACCAAAAATGGCAAACGGCGACAATCTCATCATTTTTATCGAGCCCGCATGACGCCATCGCATTTCAGTCGAGAGCTTGCACAAATATGCAAGGCATTTTTTATATAAAACAGTTGGAAATATGCCAGTTGGCAATCCCGAAGTTTGAATACTCTTAGACAAAAGAATATTCGAAACAATAATCGAGAAGAAAATGAAAGAAATATTAATAAACTATAACACAATCCTAAAATGCAGTTAACAGACTTTCTTTGATTAAGAAGTTCTTGTTAATAAAGTTTCAGTTTCATCTAAGTTTTTCTCAAAATAACAGAAAGAAAATTGCAACAGAAAAATCAGTTCAATCATGTCACATCCATTATAATGCAGAATAGAAGCTTCACAATTTATAATTATTAGACCTTAAGAAACATTTCAACTTCAATTCTCTAAATAGAAAATTCTTTGTTTCTGGCATAGTCTTAAGAATAAAATGCTAGAAATTTATCTTAAGTGTTTTCCGATAAAAATTTCAAAACTTAATCAAAAAAATAATTATATTAAATTGAAATGAAGTTTCTGAGAAGGAAATGTTCTAAAAATTCCTTATTTCTGGCTTAGTCCACAGAAGAAAATGCTTGAAATTTATCTTGAGGGTTTTCCGATAAAAATTTCAAAACTTAATCAAAAAAATAATTATATTAAATTGAAATGAAGTTTCTGAGAAGGAAATGTTCTAAAAATTCCTTATTTCTGGCATAGTCCACAGAAGAAAATGCTTGAAATTTATCTTGAAAGTTTAATCAAAAAAACAATTATATTAAATTTAAGTTAAGTTTCTGAGAAGGAAATGTTCTAAGTTTCCTATTTCTGGCAGTATTTGGGATGCATTAAACAATTTTTCTAGGCATTTCACTAGAATTTAGAATTTATATTTCAAAGCCAAGCAAAAATTATTTGAATTCTTTCTTATCAAAATGACTTTCAAGCTGCCAACAAAACTATCCATAGCTATATATTTCAGAAGTGCCATCAGCCAAATTTCATTAAGTTACCTCAATTGTGATGAAGTAAGGGTATTATCACTACCTACTTCTATGTCTCCCAGAAACTATCAAAATAAAATAAAAGATGCAAAGACAGAGAATTTCTGACACTGCCAATCGACCGGCACTTCCTCGCCCAAGTTCAAGGACTTCGCTTCTGCTCTGCTCCTTCGCACCATGCATAAGTTCTCAGTACTTTTTTGGCAGACCTGGTGACGCCTCGACCAGGCCCATAGACGACAGCCAAGATGATGTATATTTTTCTTTTCATTTTTTATTTATTTTTTTCATTTCTGAGAAAACCACGAGAACAGCAGAAATTCTTGTACCTCTTTCATTTATTTCGCATGTTTTGTTTCATTTTTTTTCATACTTTTTTTGCTCTTTGAACGCGGCAGGATCTTTGGTCGTGTGAATGGTTCCGTTGAGGCATCCGTAGATGGCTCTGGTTCTGGTTCTGTTTCTGTTTCTGGCTGGGCCGCCCCACTGTGCAAATGAAATTGTGCGAGTGGCAGGCGCAATTTCTATTGCATTTTAAATGACTTTTGAATGTTCAAATTTGTGTGAATGTCTGTGTGTGTGTGTATCTGAGTGTGTGCTGCATGTGGCAGCATTTCAACGTTTTTGCACTCTGACTGACATGCCCAAATATGTGTGTACTTGATAACGGTTTTTGAGCTGGTTGAGTGCTTTGAAATATTGCCAGTGGTTCTCGAATGCTGCGTGAAGGTCAATGGGTTCCTTTGTTATAAGCCGTTGAGTTATAGCTATGTAGAACAGCAGGAAATACCAGAAGAGTTCTTGAAACTCAGTTGAAGAGCTTCCAGCGGGAGCGGCAATTTTATTTATTTATAATTCAGCGAATTTTGAGATGTATCAAGCCAAAATACTTGAAAACTGCTAAAGATTTAAGTAGATTTTGTAGTAAAAATAATCCCATTAATCCTTAATATTATGATAATTAAATATGACTTCATTTATTCAAAGAATATTTTTCTAAATTAAAAGAACAATTGTGTAATCAAATGTTAATGTGACGTTAACAGTGTGACGATAACAGACCATGAATTTATGTTAATGTTCATGTTGACGTATCTTCCATACTATTATTTAAGTACTTATGTCTGCGAAATTTGGTTGTAGATGCTCTTCAAAAGATCCCATTAATCTCTTCAATATATATATATACTCTTAAATCATTTCTTCTAAGACTATAAAAATGCACTTGTTTTGTATTTAACCCAAATGATTATGTGACGATAACAGACCATGAATTTATGTTAACGTTTATGTTAACTTAGCTTATATACTAGTGTTTAAATACTTGGTAGCAGATTCTATCCAAAAGACTTAAGAGAAGACTTAGAGAGACTTGAAAAAGAAATATATTTTAACAAATGTTTATGTGACGTTAACAGTGTGACGATAACAGATCAAGAAGTTATGTTAATGTTCATGTTAACTTGTCTTATATACTAGTGTTTAAGTACTTGGTAGTAGATTCTATCCAAAAGACTTAAGAGATTTACAATTTAAAAGATAAATATATTTTAACAAATGTTTATGTGACGTTAACAGTGTGACGATAACAGAACAGGAAGTTATGTTAATGTTCATGTTAATGTATCTCCCATACTATTATTTAAGTTTGCAAAATTTTGGTAATAGATTCTATGCAAAAGAACCCATTTATCTCTTTCGAAGCAGTATTATTCAATAAATTCTGCTACTATTATAAAAAATCGGTTGTTTTATGTTCAACCCAAATGTTAAAGTGACGCTAACCGTGTGACATTAACAGAGCACAGAACATGTGCTTATCCTTGTTTTTATCACTCTAATATCGCAAAACTTAAAATATGTGTTTAAATTAATATAAATTCTGAATGAATATAGACACACAACCAGTCTTAAATATTTTAGTTCCGCACAGAATTCTTGTTTTGGCTTTAAAGTTATCAATAATCTATAACTCAATGGTTTTAGTTGTATAGTTATGCTAAGTATTTCTTATATTATTTACTTTATGCTGTGGCATGTTCTGATATTGAAGAAACTTTAAAATCATAGTGGATGCTGTCAAACCTGCCAGACAATATGACACCTGACTGCCACGCCCACTGACTGCTACCAGTTTAACCAAGTCACAACAACATTTTGAAAAGCAGCTTAGACACATTGTCATAGCCAGCTCAGTGTAAAACAACTAAAAATTTATTAGGTTTTTAGGTTTACTTTTTTTTGTTTTTGGTTTTTCGATATGCCAAAAAAAGCGAAGAAAAATCTCAGCGTGCTTTGAAGGTCGCCTTATTAACACATAAACCATAAAAGCCAGTCAAAGAAGAAAAAAATGCCAAATAGAATAAAAACCGTAGGCACATGTTTGGCTAAACACAGTAACAATAACAACATTAAGAAATACAACAACTGCCATTGGCTGCATAGAATTGCCCACATGTGTGTCACGTCACGGCAGACGACAACGGCAACAGCTACATACAGATACAGATACAGATACAGCAACAGCTACAGCTACAGATACTTTTGCCGCGCAGATACTTTGCGTGCTCGTGTGTAGAACGACACACAATGGACTGGGCTTGTTTTTGCCATATGTGAAAAATGTTTAGGCGGCTGCCAGTGCCATGAAACAAAAAAAAAAAGAAGAAATATACATTTTCAGCTTCAGAATTTTTGAATAGTCGTCAATGGAAGTTGGTCGGTGTCGGTAGAGTTCGTTTCTCGTAGCACGTATCTGCAGCATTTATATATTTTGTGCTTATAGCTAAATGTTTGTTTAGCAACGCATAAGAATCATTAGTGTTGTGTGTGTGTGTGTGTGTGCGTTATATATATAAAAAGCATATATGTATATATATTGTCGCGTGAAAAACAAAAGCATTTAATGCAGCGCCTATAAATCGGTATTTATAGCATAGTAAACACATATCTTTTATAGGCACGCGTGTCATGATTTTATCAACGGACTTTTACTGGGTGAGTTTCCATATACTAGGCCGTATTTTTATGGCAGCGGCTTTAGTTGATTTTCAATTACAACAAAAATATTGAACAATTTTAGCCAACTTCACGCATTGTTTCAACATCAGTTGTTTGGAAATTGAATTTTCATTCGCTGCACTTTTTCTTTGACTTGACTTTTCATAGCAATCATAAAATGCTTTTTAATTTGTATTTATACTTGCGCCGTGTTTGCCTTTTGATGTCTGCACCGGCAGCCCATCCATCCATCCATCCATCCCTCCAGCCATCCAGCCAGCCATCCATCCATCCATTTACAACAACCAGGCAGTCATCCATCCAACAAGCAGTCATAAATACTTGCTGTGCTTTCAAGTGGCAACAAATAAAATAAAACATAAGAAGAAAAATATAATAAAAATTATAAAATGCGACTCCTACGCTACCTTTGAGTTGCCATTTTCCCTTTACCTCCCTGCATTCGCGCAATTTTCACTCAACTGAGCTGGAGTTTTCCCTGAGTTTTCCCCCGCCTCGTGTGTGTGTTCTTTTCACTGATTTTTACCGTTTGCCCAAGTAGTTTCTGTGTAAATGTGTGCCTAATTAAATTATGGAGAAAAAAAACAGTTTTTTAATCATTTATTTTCTTTACAAAAGTCATTGACTTTTGTGTCGTTAACGTAATTATATGAAATGTGGCTTCTGTTATTAATCCTTAGTAACAGGTCTTGTTTTAAGCTAATATAAGTGCAGAAGAGCTGAGATTGACTAGTCAAAGTCATTCCTAGGATATATATTGTAGACTGACAAGCTGCAAACTTGATTTTCTGATCCTCAAACAACATTCGTATTGGAAGCTAAGGAGCATTTTACTTGGGGTATAAAAGGATAAATATGTATCCAGAAGATCGTTAAAATTAAGTGAAATATAATACATATATTGAAAAATCATTTCTTTACTTTTAAGTGCATTTTTTCATAAGATTCCAAATGAACTTTCCCAAAAACTACTTATTGAGGGCCAAAATATATTCTAGAACTTAAAAACAAAGTCTTAGCCCGCACTTGACTTACTTTTGCAGATCTGAAAACCTCTTAAAGTCTCTAACTCTACAGTTTATTTTGACATTATATTCTGTACTTTTTCGCATAGATTCTAAAAATGTGAAGTCACACTTAAAGATAAGCTAAGACCCCAAAGCTTAGCCATATTTGATAAGCTGTTAAATCTGCTAACTCATATCTACCATTGTAAAACGTTTTTATCTAATTGCACAATGATTATTACAAACAACTTTTGGTTTTGTTTTTCTGAGTCAAGTAGACTATTTAAAGAACCTTATTATCAGAGTGCAAACAACATTCAAATGAGTTTATTTTTAATTAACAACTAGGCGTGGCCAAAGAACTAAGCGACATAAACGTATATCCATAAACAAACTCGTAGATACATATCCGTTAGATACATTTTGTTAAAGAGCAAATAATGCAAACTGATAAGCAGATAAGCAAATCTTATGTCACTTTTAAAGTTGGGCGTAGCTCTCCAGTATAATATATATATATATATTTAAAGTAAGAGTAGAGTTTTATATCTTCTCGTTCACTTTCGCCACAATGTTTTTAATAGTTTTCCCGCAAAAAATAATATTACATAACTGCAATGGCTTAATGCCCCACATTTTCATTACATTTGTTGTCAGTCTTTTTGCTGTTTCTTGTGAAAATCCAACAAGTGCAGGAAACAGACGCTCTTTTGTATTCAGACAAGTTGAAATTATGTTTTTTTTTAATGCTGCGGGCGCGCTTTTTGCTCAATGATGAATTCAAGACGTCGCCAAAATTGGCACGTAAATATTTCTGGTATTTTTTAGTAGTTTTTTTTTATACTTTTATTGCAGCCCGTCTGCGCTGGTTACATAATTACCAGGCCTGGCCTGGTCTGGCCTGGTCTGGTCGGGTCTGGCCTGGTCTGGCCAGAGCAGGCCTACTGCTGCCTTTTATGGCGCATTTTTAGTGGTTTTTAATTGGATTGGCATACAAAAATCGCAGACTCGGTTGAGAGTTCGCTTTAAGTCGGGCTTTAAGGCTTTTATGGCGTCCAAGTTGAAGCTCTTGACAAGAATCGTGATACGCCGATCTAACATCTTATTCTAGGCAACCCACAGCCAAAATGTTAACTAAGAGGGTTGTTTGTATTTCAATTAAAACAAGCACTTAAACTTTAATTATATTTGTGTTAAGCAACAAATTTAAATGCGTCAAATATTGCCATTCTAAACTGCAATATGTTTATAGCTAGTCCAGAGATTGCTATTCATTCAAATATGGAATTCAATGATTAGTTATTTATACCACAAAAAGGTTAATATGATTACTATAAAATGATAAAGTGCATCGCTCTTATTGAAATAACTCTCATTTTTAATTTCATTATTGTGCGACTTTCGTAAACGTTTTACTGACTGCATTTTAGTGACTGCATAGCTCCGCAGAATTTAATAGAAATATGGTATAAATTTTTTAAAAGCTTGTTAATGGGAATATCATCATTTTTGGAATATCTCTCATTTTTAATTTCATTATTGTGCGACTTTCGGAAACGTTTTACTGACTGCATAGCTTCGCAGAATTTAATAGAAATATGGTATACAGATTTTAAAAGTTTATTAATGGGAATATCATCATTTTTGGAATATCTCTCATTTTTAATTTCATTATTGTGCGACTTTCGTAAACGTTTTACTGACTGCATAGCTCCGCAGAATTTAATAGAAATATGCTATACATTTTTTAAAAGCTTATTAATGAGAATATCATCATTTTATACCAAAACACATTATAATAACAAAAATATATATATATAAATATATAAAATATATATATATATCCTGCATAATAGATTAAGGAAGCCTCTACAAGAAGAAGGCATCACTTTTCTAAGATGAGAGCTAAATATATATCTACTCAAATTAAGACTATAAATATATTACATTCTTTTTACTATAATAACAAAATATATATCTTTTGTATAATATATTAATTCAGTGTAGAACAAAACTAATATATCTTAATCTGAATCTGAATCTGATTTATTCGCTGTCATTTTGTATAAATGCCCGAAAGATTTGTTATAAATTTAATAATTGCAATTAGCTTTTGACATAATACAATAATCTTAATCTACTTTTGATTAATCTATTTTGATCTTGTCAAGGCTGATTACTCAATGATCGACCCTCGCACTGCATCTTCAGTCACTTTCAAATACACACACACTTACACACCCACTTCATACGGACGCCAACACAGAACTGTGGCAACCTCAGCCAGATGCGGACGCTCCTCTTTCTGGGCTCCCATCAATTGTAATTTTGATTTTGGTTTCTTGATTTTGATATTATTAAACAATTGTGTCATCATTGTTGATTATCTTCAGCTGCGCTGCTTTTGGCCATAATTTTCGATTTATTTGTGGCATTTGAAAGTCGCTGTTGAATGTGCAGCTTGATTGATTAACAGCTTGAACCCTTAGCCAAGTTTAAAGTATCTACCATTTCCGATTTCCAAGAGCTTTTGGCACACTCTGGGCCATTAAGCCAACTCATGCAAGGCCTTAGTAATAAGGTTCTAGATAGGTTTTACAGTTCCACACATGCATGGTAAACAATTATACGCTTTATTTCCGTTCCCAGTCGCTCCACATGGGGCAACACACACAAAAAAATATAAAAAAAAAAGAACACAGAACACAACAACAACTTTTTATATGCCTGGTCATAATTTACATGCGCAGAACGTGACGAAAATTTAATTTGATTTTTATTTTTGATATTTTTCTCAAATTTTCTTTAAAAGAAACATTTTTCGTATGTTGTCATAATTTTTCTGTGCATTTTTCTATTACGGTCTGAATATTTAGCTGATGAAGGTGATAATGAGCCAAAAGAGGTCAAGCATATTATGAATGAATTTATGTTAGTTATAATAAGTAAAATTTAAATAAATTTATTAATTAAAGATAGAACGTTGTGATTAAAGCTGACAAGACTTAGTTTCTGTTAGTAGTAGCTGAAAATAAGGATGGTATTATCAAAAATTATATACGTTTCAAAAAATCTAAACAAAAAGTGTATTTGACTTTTAGATTTAATCAAAAATTATTTTGGATTTGAATAAAGTGCACAGCAGGCTGCCTTCAGGCCTTCAGCTGGAGTTACATTTTAATAGTTATTATTTACATTATTATAGGGAATGTATGAGATATATGTGTATATATGTAGTATTAAAGAAATGTTATTTACATTATTTACAAGATTTGTATGGATGTACGAGCGCTTGTGTTGTGTGCTATTGAATTTAGTGTTATATTTTGTGTATTAAGTTAGTGTTGTTTGGGAAATGAAAAAAACTTTTATGTTTTTATTGGTGGGGTTTGTAATAAGGGATAAGGGATCTATGTTGTGAAGTAGGGATGTTCTGTGGGATGTAAGGGAGGGACATGTGATTAGGATATGCCGAAATACGAGATATATGTTTATGAATTTAAAAAAAAAATTATAAATTCAAGACATATATTTGTGAACAATATTTTCCGTCTAAAATAATGTAAAAAGCAAACTTGAATTTTTTTTACTTTTTTCATTTATTCCTTCTGTGATTTTATGAACAACTTAAGTTATACTTTAACTATATTTACTTCTGATTAGGAACAATATGTTTCCGTATATAAGTAAGTAAATGACGACGTAAAGATAAGTATCGATGTTATCGATATTATCGATAGCAGCACAACTTTGCCAGCTCTAGCATGAATATTTGAATATCTTTATTATCTTTATTATTTTCTTTATTATGCTATTCCCATCAACTGGCACACATTTTAATTAGCTACCAACTTTACCAAAATATATCTGCCCGTTAAGAACTTAATATGCGGCCGAGAGAATGGTTTCAGTTTCTAGAAAGCAGCCCAAAAGCGATTTGCTCATTAAATGCAATGGCTGCTGCACGTTTCTATGGCCAATACTGAAATCCAGTCCATACTCAGTGTATCCAACTGAACAATAGTTTTTAATGTGCTAAATTAAGTTTGGACTGCCTCTGCCTTTACAGGGCCCCCCTTTACACCCCTTCAGAGCAAAATTACCCGCACAATTTCGTTTGTTCTTTTCCCTTCCCCGTCCGCCCTTTCATTTGTTGCCATATTGAATTTGAAGTTAGCCAAGACATGCCTTTTGTTCTAGTTGTGTTCTTGTTGTTGTTGTTGTTTGTGTCTGGGCGCTTAAACGTGACTACCGTTAATTTGGCCAGAACCTTATTTAATGCTCCGGCTCTGGCTCCGGCTAAAGCAACTGGCAAGAACTTCAGCATAGTAGACTTAGATTGTGTGGCAGCGATAAAACGAAAGATGTGCCCCAACAAAAAGTATCTTCATTTTCGGTTTCTAGCTAGCAAAAGAAAAAATAATACAGCGTGCCAAAGATTTATCGCTTGAAAAAGTATTTCAAATTAAGCGAGCGCTTTGCTGATGATATCATTTCTCAGATTCAGATTTCAGATTCACATAGTTTGCCAAAAGAGAAAAAAACCAAAATTTATCCACAAAATGTAGTATATAAAAGCGTGCGATTGATGCGCCTTCCCCAGCAAAGCGACAGAACATGGTCTAAAGCGCCATAGAATCCATTGGCCAATAATTCATTTTTGGTATGTCGATTCATGCTTTTGTCAAATCAAAAGCCCGTTAGCGCCCCCTTTTGCCACATTGATGGATTTCGTTAGTTCGCCCCGGCCATAAGCATATCATTAAGTTGTACGCTCCGGGCCAAAACACGCCAAATGGAGGTAGCCAACATTTAAACGTTGGTTGACCATTTTTATGGCTTTATAATGAACAGCCTAATGTTTGACATTTCTTGTCTGCGAGTTGCCCCAAAGCTGCCCATTTCCATGCTGGTCTATGCCAAGTATACTTTTATAAAGAGTTGTTTGAGATATGTGCCTGGGAATTTCTTAGAGCTGATAACATTGGAATGTCAGTCCTCAATTCATATAGATCGAATTTCTACGAATGTTTTCTATTTCTAATTTAAGAAGTCATAGACTTTTGAAAAGGATCATAAGACTAACGTTCCTGCAGCATCATCTGCAGTTTTATAAAATTAAATAAAGCTAGAAGTTATAGTATTCACATATAAGAAAGAAGAGACAAGCATAGTCTCCTAAAGAATCTCTTTTTTATTCCCCCTATATTATATTCCTATTCCTATTCCTATTCCTATTCCTATTCCTATTCCTATTCCTATTCCTATTCCTATTCCTATTCCTATTCCTATTCCTATTCCTATTCCTATTCCTATTCCTATTCCTATTCCTATTCCTATTCCTATTCCTATTCCTATTCCTATTCCTATTCCTATTCCTATTCCTATTCCTATTCCTATTCCTATTCCTATTCCTATTCCTATTCCTATTCCTATTCCTATTCCTATTCCTATTCCTATTCCTATTCCTATTCCTATTCCTATTCCTATTCCTATTCCTATTCCTATTCCTATTCCTATTCCTATTCCTATTCCTATTCCTATTCCTATTCCTATTCCTATTCCTATTCCTATTCCTATTCCTATTCCTATTCCTATTCCTATTCCTATTCCTATTCCTATTCCTATTCCTATTCCTATTCCTATTCCTATTCCTATTCCTATTCCTATTCCTATTCCTATTCCTATTCCTATTCCTATTCCTATTCCTATTCCTATTCCTATTCCTATTCCTATTCCTATTCCTATTCCTATTCTATATCCTATTCCTATAAAAAACGTTAAATAAAAATCCTAAACATATTCTTATATACTAAACAAAGTCATATTCCTGATTCTATTCCTATTCCTATACCTACTTCAAATAATAATCTATTGTTTATAAAAATTCATATTATTCTATTACTATTACTATTATTAGCCCCATTCCATGTAAGCCATTCAAGCAATCTCTGTTTATATTTGATATTATATAGAATAGATAGAAAACTTATGTGGTTCAAATGTTTATTTGCTTTAAATAAAATAATATAAATAAATCGCTTAAGCTGCCTAAAATTCGCAATCAGTTCTAACGTTAAATAACTGATATATTCCTCTCATATGTGAGGATCTGCAGGGCTTTTAGTATATACCATTAGTTAGTGAATTGATTTTATTTTGAAAAACCTTCTCCGTCTGGTCAAAACAATCAAGAGCAGTAATAAATTATTGAAAATAGGTTCATCGCAAACTGCAAACCACGTGAATTGTTGCGGTTTCTAACAGATGATCATATTTACTCGAATTGCTTATTTAAGCGTAAGCCACAGAGATTAACCTATTATAATTGCCTTCATATTTATGTATATTATTTAACTAGCCACGTAACATTTGCTCATATCAAATACTTTAACACTGCCCTGTTCATAATAAATTGCCTTTATGAGAAACAAGCAACAACACCAACAACCGCACAACAAAAATACCAAACACAACAAAATGGAATTTATGGTGCAGCATGCGGCTCTTAAATGGGCTAGAGCGGGGTCGGGGTTGGGGTTGGGGTCGGGTTTGGGGCTGAGGATGGGACTAAAAAGCGGCGCAAGTGGCGGCTTTTTAAAGCAACATTAATCATAGCTCCTGGGAGCCAGACAGAAGTTCACAACATGTTGTGGTTGTTGTTCTTGTTGTTGTTGTTTAAATTATTTAAAGTACCATAAAGTGCAGGAGCTAAAGAATTATGACAGCCACTGCGACAGATAGCGAAAAACAGCTGAGACCCCAAGAAACGTTATCATAAATTAAGAAAATGTGCACACTCAGCAAAAACTAACTCCCACCTATGTATGCCACATACGAGTACCTACCTTATATACCTGTATCTTAATCAGTTCCCCCCGCACTCTTATCATTCACAGCAATCCCTGCTGGCGGGTCGCATTCCCGTCGCCTCCATGACGGGTCCCATTAAGCGCGGACTACTCTGGCAGCAACGGGATCGTCTCTTCTCGCGCTGGAAGGAGAGGTAAGATATATATATACTAATACATATATAATATTATACATATATCAACTCGAAAACACTGCAAATTTCACGCTTTATTCAAGACTCAATTGTATTCGATAAGCATTGATAAAATTTCGAAAATTTATATCCTTGTTATGCTTGAAGTATTGAAGTTTTGAAGTCCATCCGAGCACTTTTCATTCCGAATCGTTTTCGATTTTGTTTTCCCCGTTTTCACCTAAAATAGCAACATTTCTTCCGTAATACAATATATTCGAATAGTTTGCTGTAGTTCTAAAGCAGAAATTCTCAAACCGCATTTCTATACTTTTGCGGATTTCAGAACACCTAACAATTTCGATTTCGAATGATTTTAATGGCATAGTGTATTATAAAGGGCACAGAACTGATTATTTATAGATTATGTTGATATTATACTTAAGTTCAGATCAAAATTATATAATCTTAGTTAGCCACATCAAACTATTTTCGTTGTTTGATGATTTTACTAACTTTCACGAAGTTTCCGGAATGCAGGAAAATCTTGAAGTCTTTCTTTATTTCAATTAGAAATATATAAGCAATGAAGCAATCAGAATGTAAATCGTTGTGAATTGATTTCATTTCATTAGCAGTTCATTGAATGAAGTGATTATTTCTTTGAGTGTATAAATATAAGAGCATTAAGCACATTTGAATATACCTGGCGAAAAACGCTGAAGTTAACAACCCTCTCGAGTTGACCGGGCAAAATTATGCAAATATATTTACCCGGGGGGCTGTTAATTGCAAAAAGCGCATAATTGACAGGGGCTGAAGTTTATGTTCATACTGAAACTGCAGATAATGCAGAATGTGAATGCAAATTTGTGAATGTGAATGTGAATGTAAATGTGAATGTGAATGGGTTCGCCTGGGTGGGTGTTTGGCGGTACTTTTGTTATTGTTTTTGTTTGCTGTATATTTAATTGAAATTTAATTACGTTGCTCGCTGCTCGTCATTGACTGCTCTCTGAGCCGATAATTGCGTTTATCGGCATATTTTTAATTGGCAGTTAATGGCCACTAAGCGCAGGTATCAATTCTGCATATTTTATGCCCCAAAATTCCATGAAATGTGCATTAAAAGCAAACATGATTTTACCAACATTTATTTTTTGAACATTCCTTAATTAATTTGATATAATTAATATGCTGTATTTGAAAAGTTAAAACCCGTTAAACGAACAGTTTTGAACAGTTTTTGATTTGAGGTAATTGATACGAAAATTGGAATAGAATTTATTTGAATATTTTATTTTTCTTCCTTTGTTAATAATTTCAAATTCTTTTCAATTTTAAGCACTATCTTCTAAGGCTAGTCGTTTACTTTAACTGTTATCTTACTTTTTAGTACAGTTATGTCCAAAACCACGTTAAACTTTTCGATTGTATTTTCTTTCGATATATTTTCCTGGGTTTACTTATGTCACTTCTCACTCATTCTTGCCTTTTCTGCTAACACATTTCAACACCTTTTTCACTTACTACTAATCTATTCCCCATTAGGCCCCAATCCAAAGTTTCCAGTCATTAGGCTGCGATCTGCATGCCTGCACCCCGCCCGCAGCTTCGTTTCATGCTTCAAGCATTTAGCAAGCTTAACTAATCACTGCACCTTCGTTATTAACAATCCCCAGCACAGTCTCAGGCACAGTCTCAGTCTAAGCAATTACCCCAAACTCAGCTCGAAAACATCTTTCGATTTTGCGAGCTTACAAAACACTTATCGTCTCGTCTCGACTCGACTCAGCCAGCCCAATTTGCTTGACCACGTTAATAAGCAGCTGCTGTGTCGAGAACCCAAATCTCAGCCAACTGCCTACCGACTTCCAACTGGGAAGTGAGCCATTTGGCGCTTCTTTCTTACCTGTAAATTATTTAAAGTTACCTTTGAAAACTACAGAAACATTTCTCAATGCTTTCGCCCGAAACTTTTGCCATAAATATATCGATGGTTAAAGTTTTGCAGACTCCTAAGCAAATATCTCGTGTCATGCATTATTAAGTTTTGGCAAAATACAATTTATGTTTTCTAAGGCAACAAAACAACTAAAATCAAAATCAAAATCAAAGGCAAATTTGGCATATTAATAAAATGTTTTTCATTGCCGCAAACGCGACGATAAAACATTATTATCATCGTCTTATGAAAGCCATAAAATGCAAAGCAGCTTTCAACTCGAGTTTCTCAAGTGTCTGGCACTTTTTTTTAGATTTTGCCGCATGATTTATTATTTATTAATAATATTTTCAAACGTTGCGGGTGGTCTGCTGTGCGGGGTTGGAGAGGGGAGGAGGAAGGAGGAGTATGTGTGCTCTTGGCCAATTGTTGCAGTGGCAATTGGCAATTGGCAGGCAACGCGCTTTGAAGTTCCATTTGAATTTCTATAGATGATGGCTATGAATTATCATTTTCGAGTGTCTCTTTTTGGCCAATTGACCTTTAAAACGAGTGCCGAGCATGGCTTGGCCTGGCCTTAAAGGTTAACATTAACTTCAGTTGGTAATATTTGCATTTTAACGCTTCTATTTTATTGCAGGTACTTTGTGCTCACCCGGGACTATTTGCATTGCTTTAAACGTGCCTCGGGGTCGGCCAATGAACGTGCCTCCGACATGGGACAATTTATATTTAAGGTAAGTAAATCTCGACCAAATTTCAAATCATAAAATATGTCAAAGTTTATGCCGCATATCCAGTGGGTTTTCTGGGAAAGTTGGTATCTGTGTGGTTAACTTGTTCATCTGTCAGCTAACAATAGTTGCGATAGTTTTTCTTGCTCATTAGTGATGTCAATATATTAAGAAGACTATCGATAGTAGCGATAGTTCGTGCTTTTGATGAAAAAGAATGCTCATTGATAGTTTTTTCTTTTTTTAATATTTAATAGAATTTTCAAACCTATCGAAACTATCGATGTTAGCACTATCAATAGTTTGCTATATCTCTATTATTCACTATCGATATATTGTTTATGTACAACTCGATAGGTATCAGAAAACTTGTCAAATAAAAATATATACAATTTGAAAACTAATAATTTAGTTATTTATTATATATAATGAAAACAAAAATATAATTTAATACATAGAAAATTAGGGAACATTTTTAAAAGCCCACACGAAATAAATAAATACATTCCTTATTGTTTTTATTACTTTTGTCGTATATATTTTTGACTTTAAGAAAGATATTGGGATAGAAACTGAACAATTTTCATCCTGAATTATTACTTTTATCATATATGTTTTTGACTTTAAAAGTGATATTGGGATAGAAACTGAACAATTTTCATCCTGAATTATTACTTTTATCATATATATTTTTGACTTTGAAATATATGTTGGAAACAGAATAATTTTCATCCTGAATTATAGCTTGATAATTCTTTAGAATATCTATTTCCTGATTGAGTTCTCTCAGTGTAGAATCTTGACTATATATGTTATATAGTTAGCATCAACTGGCAATTTTGCCTTTTACGAAACATTTATTAACAAACATATCTATCTCAGTGAATCTTTATCACGCCCTCCCCACACACACCCAGGGTTATACCAGCTGCTCAGCAACTTGACCAAGTTAACACCCCACACACACACACACACACACACACACACACACATAGCACGCTTATTTACTACGCATTGTAAAATTCTATTACCACAACGAGATTTACGGTTAGCATTATGACAACTACGAGTATAACTTTGTCATACTCATAAGTCTTATGGCTGAAACGTTATATGGTAACAACAGTGGGTATGCGGGTTGCGGGTTGCGGGGGCGGTGAAGGGCATAAACTGTGCGCTTTATGCCTCATATCAGGCAGCAGGACACACCTTCAAAACACTCATATAACACAAAATGCTTATAAATTGAGTCCCACTGAGTCTGGCACATAAAGTCACGTTTCCACCGTGTTGAGTTCTCCTGATAGAGATCTTTTATTAGCGAGAAAGAAAGAATTGATGGGGCTGCAGGCTGTGTGAGAAATATGTGAGAAATTCATGCATTGATTTATTTCTCAGTCATTTTAATAAACTATAAATTGTTGTTGAAACGCTTTTCAGTGGCAATTTTTGCATAAAAATTGTTTCTCATTAAAATGCTGTGACTTCCTGCTGCATTTCCCCTCCATTTGGCAGCATTGAAAAAACCTCATTAGGTTTTGGGCAAACTCAACTAATTGGCTAAAACTTGCAGCTAGTTCATGTTAATTTGCCCAACTATTGGTATGTCCCACATGAGCCTGGCCTGACCTGGCCCACTAGCCCAACTGCCACCCCCCACACCCCCTACAACCCACAACTTTGCCATTAAAAACAAAGCAAATACAAGGCTTAAAGGCAACTGCAAAAAATACACACAAAACACAAAACAGGAAAGCAACAAAAAACACGATTGCAATGAAATTGTTCATTGCTGATGTCGTTCTTGTTGTTATTGCTGTTGTTGCTTAAACAAATAAGGAAAATGCACATAAAACTACAACAACAACAATAAGAGAAATGCCACTTAACATGCACAACAACAACAACAACACGGAGATCATGGGAAAATTGCGTTTAATTTTCATTTTAATTTTATTTTTTTCTTGCCTTTTTTCTGCTTTTCTGCTAAAAATCTCTAAAGGTAACGTCAATTAATAGCCAGCAGTCGTTGTTTACAGTTTAATTTAAAATTAAAATACATTTTAAAAGCAGCACAACGAACACTTTGTTTATTTCGGGCAATTTTCCAAAATAAACAATTCAGTGAGCAGCAGATAATCGGTAAAAGTGGAATTTAATGTGTATAAAAACAAGTTGGGAACTGCTCAAATGCCCAAAGCGACAAATTGTAGACATATATAATGGATACAGATCCTTAAATGGCTATGGGAAGTTTATTTTTTGTATCTATAATCATGAGATGTAGCTCTCAACTACAATTGTGTTCACACGCAGCAGCTAGAGATTGATTTTTCATCCGTTCAACTAAAGTTTCCTAGTTTTCTATTTAACAAATGATGTAAGCTGTCAAGCCAATATTTTTTTTATTTTTAACCTATGTAAATTGAGCTTCATTTAAATTCAACTCTCACACAATTTCTTTTAATCAAATATTTTGTAGTTTGGCATTATTGTAATAGATCACGTATTATAGAAATTCCCAGCTCAAAGCTACTATAAATATTACACGTCAAAGACCTTCAGTTGTCAACAAATTTCAGAAAACAAAAACAAAAATGTTGCCAAAAATGGACAACACAGCTTAGACACCCACACTTATTAGCGGAGACATCAACCTGCTCAATGAGCCATAAATAAAATCGAGTCATTGAGCAAAGGCCACGACTACTTCATTAGAGGCCCCAGTTGCGTTGAACTTGTGATTCAAATATTTGATATACCCTTATTTAGGTAATTTATACTTTATTATTTCGTTTATAAAAGGTTGCTCAGATTTCAACGACCATAATATTATGTTATTGACCATTTAATTTAATTTTATAATTTTTATAAAATTAATTTTTCCATTTAATCTCTCTGTTGAATTAAACTTAAACTATATTTACCAAAACTACATAATCAACAAACAAAAAATATATTAAGTCTGGTTAAGTTAATCGAAATATTGTAACAAGTTCTGATTCAATATGTTATCGATTTCTTGTAATAAAAAATCTTTAGAAACCATTTCCAAATATATCGATAAATATCATAACGATAAGTTTGCGGCTTTCCATTCAATTAACCCTACAAGTTGAAATAAAAATGTTCAATTATAAAATTAAATTGATGTAAAAACATAACGATTACACTAAAAGAATACACTGATTGATATGGTAATAAAATACTACACTTAAGAAGAAAAATTGATTTAAATATTTCCCAGAGTGTATTTAAATTTCGACATTATCACACAATTTTCTCAATTATATATACTTTTTTGTTGCTGCTATTTTCAGTTAATTGAGAGTCAACGACTATAGAAAGAATCCGTATCGCCTTTTCAATGTAATCAACTTAATCAATTAGGTGTGCTATAGACAGGCAGTCTCTCATTTACAATCTAATTATTTAATTTGATTTTTGCATAAATTTCAAAGTGATTGCAAATTGTCTACCTCTGCCAAATGATTCACCTCCTTTGCATCGGAGATGAAATATTTTTGCCACTGTCTGCAATCGCATCCACGGGGGAAATCAATCGCGCGTGAAACTTGGCGATGCTTAATAATTACAGGTGACGTGACAGCAATGATGAGTGGGGGGTTGGGGTGAAATGATAATGAAATGGGGCTGGGGTTAGTGATTGGGGAGCAGCAGAGCAGCCTGCGGGTCACAGAAGTTGCCTCAAAGCAGCAGTTTTTGCACTTTGACAGCGATGAAACTCAATATTGATTTTATGCAGCCTACGGGTTGCATCGAAGGATATTGAGTTGCAATTTCAGCTGAGATATGTTTTTAATGAGCAGATATTAATTACTGCAGTGTTGAAAATGCATTTGCATAATTAAAAGTTGTTCAGCTGCAGAAATGAGCACAATATTATAATAGCCTTACAAGTCAATCAAAGCAATCAGAAATCAGAAATCAATGGGTCTCGATAATTTCACAGATACTTGGGCTTTAAAATCATACAGCAAAGCCTACATATCAAATTTGTAGATACAATTGAGTGAGTTGCACGAGTTTTGTTCATTTTGACAGGCAATGCTATTAAATATGACAAAATATGAAACAACAAACTTAACAATAACAATAACCGCTAATCAATGCCAGCCTTGAAAATCATTATTTAATTTTTTTTTATTTGAAAGTTTTGGGGCTAGCTTTAAAACATAAACTTTGGAGGCGGAAATTGGAAAATGTATGGGCCATTGTGTTGTTGTAGTTAAGTGAGGTCAGCGCAGCTAAACTGTTGGGTTAGTTTAGTATACCTAGTTTTCAAATGAAAGTAAAAGCATTTAAGCTATAAATAAGACGTAGTTATGAGAATTCTGAAGTCATATGACTGACTGACTGACAACGCAGAGAAAGACTGCATTTTTCACAGTAGTTTCCATTTATTATTAAAGTGCGAGCTACTCTCAGATAAATAATTGCCCTCAAATGTAGAAAATCGTACCACTTTTGTAGTCAAAGGCAGTTAACCTTATTATTTTCTGAATTTAAGAAATATATGTCTCAAATTCAAAAATTAATTATATTAAACAGAATTTTTTCTGGCTTTTAGGGTGAATTTTATTATATGACGATTTTCTGAATTCAATGGCACCTATTTTTCTGGACGGGTATTTTTCAAAGTATTAACCAAAACTTAGAAAAATTTGCGGAAATTTTTGTATTTGCTTAATGCTTATAAGTTAGGAACTAACTCTAATTATACAAAAATTGTCTGAAACATTTTTGTTTTCCTTATTTTCTATTTATTATAGGCTTTCCATACAATATATTTTATGCGCTCTAAGTACTTAAACATTAGAACTCCATTTGCTTTTACCTTTCTAATTTTAATGAATTGGATTCAAAAGGCTTTAAAATTCATCTGAAGACTTAGCTTTTAGCCTCAGTTTCAGTTGAGTATTTTGCTGTAAATACTTAAATATAAATACTGAACACAAAAATACATAATTACTATAAATCTAGTATTTAAATTTGAGATCTATGCTATCATTTTAAGAGCTCGCCTAGATTATTGTTTCATGTTATTTATGTTTTAATCTTAATCAATGTCAAGCAAAGCAGCAGCAAAAGTCAAGAAACACATTTATAAGAAATACTTCAACACTAAAATAGCATTTACATATACGACTTTTCTATATGCATTATCCAAAAGAGATTATATATAGACAGACGCCACAAAATTTCTGTAATATTTTGCATGTTTCCAGCCCACACATCGGTCAGAATTATGTATTGCCTTAGATCATTTTATTGGGGCGCATTTTAATGGCTCTACGACAAGGCTTTTTTCTGGTCTGAAAGATCACATATTGAAGTAGTATATGTATCTATATCCGTTGCTAATGCGTCTTGCTTTTTGTAAGCATAAATCTTGCAATTTATCATTGGAGCGATCTATGCAACACACACTTCCCCTTGCCGGCGTTTAAAACAACTTAATTATGGTTGGCCATAAAAATAGAAGCTAAGAAAAATCTTGGCCATCGTTTTATATCGCATAACTTGGCTAATTGCCACACGCTGCTGACATATTTGCCTAATGGCCTCGTGTTTTTGTTGCTGGTGCGCAGAATCTGTAACAACTTTAAGTTGAAGTCATAAAGCAGCTTAAGAACAAGAAAATAAAGCCCATAAACTTGGCTCGAGAACAACAACAACAAAAACAACTAAAAATGAGTTCAATAAAAGTTCTACATGGTAAAAAGTTTTGCACTTGGCCAAGGGAAAACTGTCAGCCTGGCCTAATGACTTTTAACCGAGTTGCAAAATGCACTAGGCAAAGATAGAGATGGAGATAGAAGTAAATGGTAGCTGGAGAAAGGTGCAAAGAAAGAAGGCGACTCTTAATTGTTGTATTGTTAGGCAAAAGTTTTACATAAAGACGTGCTAAAAATAATTGAGTAGCAATTTATTTTATGGCGTGTGCCATTAAAATTAAGTGCATTAGTTTTCTATAGCAAATACGATGCAATCTTAATGGAACTACACACAATCCACAAGCTGATGTCATAAGCCTTAAAATAAGTCGAGAATTCTATGAAGTTGGATTCAGGTATCACATTATTCATTAAAAATGTGAAAACACTTTGGGAAACTTTAAAATTGAAGCAAATTTTCTATTTTGGAGGTCTACTTGTGTGCGCCCTTCGCTGCGATTCTCAAGAATTAAAGGGAGTCCAATGCAATTGCCTATTTTGAAGGTTTTCTGTTGATCGCCTCTCTCTGCGATTCTCAAGAATTAAAGGGAGTCCAATGCAGTTGCCTACAATATTTTCGATGTCTACTTCTGTGCGCCCTTCGGTAGATGGGCGTGCCTTTTTTGGGGTGGCCCCGGGTTGATGGGGGGAGTGTTTTTGGGGGGGTTGTGGCGCGGTGGGGGGGGGGTGTTTTTGTGTGGGGTGGGGGGGGCAGGCCCTTCTCTGCGATTCTCAAGAATTAAAGGGAGTCCAATGCAATTGCCTATTTTGAAGGTCTTCTGTTGATCGCCTCTCTCTGCGATTCTCAAGAATTAAAGGGAGTCCAATGCAGTTGCCTACAATATTTTCGAGGTCTACTTGTGTGCGCCCTTCTCTGCGATTCTCAAGAATTAAAGGGAGTCTAATGCAGTTGCCTATTTTGAAGGTCTTCTGTTGATCGCCTCTCTCTGCGATTCTCAAGAATTAAAGGGAGTCCAATGCAGTTGCCTACAATATTTTCGAGGTCTACTTGTGTGCGCCCTTCTCTGCGATTCTCAACATTTGAAGTAAGTGTTATGCATTTGCTTATATTGAAGGTCTACTGTTGAGCGCCCTTCTCTGCGATTCTCAAGAATTGAAGGGAGTCCAATGCAATTGCCTATTTTCAAGGTCTACTTGTGTCTGCTATAGCAACGATCGGACGAAAATTAAGTTTTTGTATGAAAAGCATTGTTATTTATATATCTTAGGCAAGCCGATGTTAGCCATTCTTTCTTGTTAACCAATAAAATAACATCAGTTATAGTTAAAGCTAATTAAATTATTGAAATATGTTAAGGTAATAAACTTCGATATGTTATTGACATCTTTAGATATCAAATTAACAATAAACGATTCGATCGTTAAGTTCAGTGGGCTTGGTAAGCTCGGTCGAACCAATTCCAAACGATTTGAGATAGTTTTCATTTAAATGAAGCGTCTTGCAAATCACAATTTTTACTGGGATTAGCTGCTCTGATTGATCGACATTTTATAAGGGCTTTCAGTAGGTTCCACAAGAGCTGACTGAAACACTTTTGATGATCATTCATCAGGCAGTTCACAGAAACGTGACAACATAGGCGGCCCCCCGCTTCTACTATGCTTGAAATGCTGTCCAATTCCCAGACCCCTGCTGACTGACCCAGAGACCAACGATCATTGGCTAACCTTTGACCTGCATTGTATTGTATTGTATTGTAGCATTGGCTCATTGTCTTGATGAATCATTTCAGGTCAAACTGGTGGACGTGGAGAAGGTGGAATGGCTCAATCGGCGCTCTTACAGCGCCATTGGACTGCTGCTGGGACGCGAGGGTCGCGTGCTCTTGCGCTGTGACGATGGCCTCGAGGATTGGTTTGAGCTGCTGGAGGTAAGTATTCATTTTGTAACTATTGATAGAACTATTGCTAATGGCTGTTTTGCTTGACAGGAATGCACTCTGACCTCCAAGGAGCGTCGTCGCGCGCTGAAGATCGCACAGGGTCCAAGATCGCGCGCCTCCCTCGCCGCTCCCGTTTCGCATGCCTCACTGCAGTTCCAGCACTTTGGCCTGGGCAGCACCTACTCCAGCGCCCTGGATGATTGGCTGATGACGAATGGGGCTGGCGGCGGTGGGGGCCTGGCGCGTCACAAAATTGGAGCCGGCAGCCTCAATGGCTATGCGGGCGCCAATCCATTTTTATTCAGCGATTCGGTGCCGGATTTGAGTGCGCTGAATAATGAGAATCACAATCATCATTTGAGCGGCATCTCAACGAATCACTCGACACCCCAGAAGATACCGCACCACAGCAATGCGAATCTCAGCCGCTATTCGAACGGTTATGCCTCGGCCCAGAATAGTTTTACCCAGGCTGGCAGCGTTTTGTATGGATCGCCACGTCGCATCTTTATTAACAGCAGCTTTGGCTCCAATCAGGTGGTGGATGAGGAGACCGCCGAGGAGACGGAGGTGCAGCTGCGCCGGCCCCGCCTCTTCCGGGGCATCAGCGCCCAGCCGGACAATGGCAACGAACTGGACAGGGATTGGCTCTATCGCAAGCCGCGTGCGCCCACCGATATGCGGCATTCAGGTGAGCACTCTGAATAAATAAGACTACACAATGCGTTTATCAAGAGAGACTATCTGACATATTCGAGCAAATAGTTCAGGATATTTTAGAATATTTCATTATCCTTGGAAAATGCTATATAAATGCTGTTTGTCTTCCCTGAACATCTCAAATTCTAACGTATTTCTTTCCGCAGTGCAACCCATGCTGCCCACACATAATTCCAATGGAGGCAGCAATGCTGGACTGGCCAACAAAACGGAGCTGGACTGTTCTGCCCATGACAGTGGCCTGGATACGCCACCGTCGACACACCGTCCGTCCAGCTATCGGGAGGCTGCCAGTCGGGATAGCACCGAGACGAATGGCAGCTCCTCCCGTGGCACATTGCTCAACAACTCGCCCGGCGGCAGCTTTCGTGCCAAGAAGCTGAGCCCACAGGTGACCAATCTGAATCAGTTGAATTCATTGCATGGATCACGCTACTCTGTGCAGGATCAACGCATACTCAAGATGCGCAACAACGAGGAGGATCGATGCGCCTCCATCAAGCTGGCAAATCGGCTCAATCACAATCATGATCAGCAGCAGCAGCATAACAACCCCTCCGCCTATGATCCCAATCAGAATCGATACTATAAGAATGGTAATGCCACGCCGCCCATTTCCCTGACACCACAGCATACCCCACAGCACAAGATGATGCACCACGGCAATGGCAATGGCAACGGCACGCTCAATGGCAACGGTGGTTCCGGCATGAACGGATCCGCCATATTCCGTGAGCGCTATCAGCATCCGGCGCTGGCGGCCATCATTAATGAGGCGCAGGGCCTAAAGTTTCGAGGTTAGCGAATGTTTCTTTCATGCACGACTGTACTTTTTGGTTTTAGAGCTATACAACTTGATTTCCTTAGTCAAACATCTCTAACTAATTCTTTTGTGTAGTATATTAACTAATTAGAACGATTATATTTGGCGTGGAGCAAATTAACTATTCTATTGGACTTTTTAAGTTAGTTGGTAGATATTTTGTTAAATTTTGTTTAGTTTTATTGGTCTTAAGATTGATCTAGTCCTTCAGATATTATCAGGGTACTTGCCTTTCTTTTATTCGCCGTTCTTATTATAATATTAATGAGGATTAAATACATATTTATAGAACATATAGCTACATGATATAGCAATCCGTGCAAACTCTACCCTATATTAAAATTTAAGCAATTATTTAAGATCAAAATTCGATTTTAATTTTGATTGTTGATATAACAGCATATGATAACATATCTAATTCGATTTGAATGATAATATGAATGGATTTGAACCAAGTTAAAGCTGAAAAGGTAGTTCAGACAGAAGCTTATGACTCAATTAATCGTCATAAAGAATATGTATGGATTGTACAATCGTATAAAGAGTCAGCGAAAAATGTTTATTATGTATTCTGAAAGAATATACTAATAAGTATACTAGTATTTAATTCATAACTTATTCCATTTAACATCCTTCAGCACCATTTCCTTCATCAATTTTGTATGTGAAATTTAATTGTATATAATTTTATATTATCATTGTATTTTATTTCAATTGCATGTAAACAATTTGAAGAAGAGACGGAGAATATGTGGTAAATAAAAGTAAACGAAAATTGCATGCAGCATCCATCCAAAAATACCCAACATACCACAAGAATACCAAGCATGGCAAATCTGTAGTACCAATGATATATGTATATATATAGCCCCATATCTGATAGATATGAACTCTTCTTGTAGAGCGTGCCTATTCGGATAGCCAGCAACGTCGGCTGAACAACAACAACAATGGGCCAACGCCGGTGCCCGCCTCCCCGTTGGCCCAGAGACGCAACAACGTCCCCATTTTTGGAACGCCAACGCGCGTATAGCGTTTAAAAGTCTAAGCAATGATATGTGAGGTCCTGGAACACTTAAATTATGCATTACCATTAGCAAATAATTATCTAAATGTTTAAGAAGCATTAAATTAGTCAACGGATTATTCTTGAATAAAGAACATAAACAGTATAAGTAAATTATGAATGTATTGTAATTAATAGAACTTTAATAGAACAGCGACTTTATTGAGCTTGGTTATCAGATGCCAGCGATATATAATATTAATTATCTAGATTAAATGTGTAGCTTAAACCTAAATACAATTCTCAAGTAGTTTTAGTGTGCTACAATGTCCAGCTTTATGTAAAACGTTAAAATAAAATGTAGAACAGCCATGTTCCCAAATTCCATTTCGAATCAGTTACATGTTTTTTTTTTTTATTGAAATCAATGATTATTAATAAATAGTACATGTTGTATTAGTTTCATTTTAAAGGCTCTTAGGCTTGAGGGGTAAGAAAACTGTACGAAATTGATTTGAAACGGAATTCAGAACATGGTTACATATAAAATTCACACTTAATGTTTTTTAATGTTTGTTGATCAAGTGGGCTTAGAATGGTAATATAAAGGATAACAATAATTGTTTTTGGCTTTTACGTCACTTTTTAACCTAGTTGAACAAGTTCAATTGGGGCGACGAATAATAAATAAATACAATCTGTCATAATTTCAAATTACCAATGAGGCGCGCATTTTTCCATTCTGCTTCTTCTTCAATTGCCATTCTGTGTTGACGTTTGTTTGACTCGTTACCGAGTTAAAATTGAGCGAGAACGAGTCACAGGAATAATAGAAATTGTTTGAATATTCATAAATTCAGTTCAATTCAAAGTGAACAATAATAATAACTCGCTGCGCCTAAAATTATAATCTCAAATATATATTTGCTAAATACTTGCGACTTTTGATCCTGTACCTTAAGACATAACGTTTTTGGTTCATAAGACAAGAAAACGTGTCTTGTTCAGCACACACCAAGAGAAATGTAAAAAAATCAAAACGTTTGTTTTATTGTTTGGTTGGGTGAATCAAATAAAAAAGAGTGGCAGGTGCACCCATACAATAAACAATTAGAGGGTGTTTTTATAAACCATTATAAACATGAGAAATGTAGAATGCGGGCTGAAACGTAAGATGCGCCATAAGACAATAGAGTTTGACTGAAAACATTTTGTTTCATTCGATGTGTGTTGGCCGTATGCAAAGACAGAGTACCCACAAGTTGTCTGTCACTGCCGCGCGCATCACCAGTATTTTACTGAAACCCTGGAAATTCCAGCACACAAATGCTGCTGCCAGCCCTCGTCGGCGTAGGCGGACGCTAAAGCAAAAAAAAGCAAAACAAAATACAAATTTGTTTATTTTTCGTGTTTATTTATTTTTGCCGTAAACAACTACAGGTAATGAAAGTCAAATTGTGTTGTCCACTTTATACTGACTAAGCAGTCGGTACAATATGCATTTCATTTTGTATGAAGAAGCAGGCGAAGTAATTTTGGCTCTTAAAGTTATCAAAAGTGGACCGATTCCAAAGAACATGAAAATATTATTGTATTTGCTTGAACTATTTTCCTAGCTACTACATGGGCAAAAGAAAGTTAAGGAAGGACGCCAGTCCAAAATTTAATATGGATCACGACGATGATGGTACTTCAAGTGTCTCTGCTACCATCAAGACGGAGGACGAGGACGACGAATCCGAACTCTCATACATTGTACCAAATAAGGTAAAAGACATTGAACAGGAGCAAAACTCGAGCACAAACGATGCAGAAAATCCATTGACGGATATTGAGATTGGACCCGTTAAGATAGAGCAGGATGTGCGTAGTGAGACCATCGATATAGACAGTGAAGAGTCTCAGCAAACCCAACAGAATTCGTGTCTGCAACCGTGGTGAATATTGCTACTGATTCGTTGAATATACTTTAAATCCTATTTATTTAACAGTGTTGACAGAAAAGCCGAAAGGAAATTTCTTCTGGAATTCTTTGATGCTTTTCGCTTATCTACTGCATTATGGGACATAAAGTCGCAGGAGTTTACTGACCGTACGAAAAGGGAAGCCCAAACTGTAAAGTTATTGGTCAAGTATCGGGAGTACTATCCTCATGCTGACGCAAAAGAAATGCTACGAAAGCTCTATTCGTTTAAAGGAAACTACAAGCGCGAGCTAAAAAGGCGGAATAACTGCAAGAGCATCACTGGCAAAGGTGAAATGTACCGTTCGTGTCTATGGTACTTTGATGCATTGAGCTTTCTTAATGCTAATGATGAGACGCCAAGTTCATCAAAGGATTCGATAAGTTTGGTGAGTAACAAGTCACAAAAAACATACGGGAAATTCCTATTTTCATTACAACCGTCCGCTTCTATTTTCCATTCCTCGACTTTCAGGCGGCTACATTAAAAAAAAACACTCAAATACAACTTAATTTTAATATACATATTAATTTTGGCTTTTTCATTGCAGCATGAAGAAGAAATTGTGCAGCCCCAAAAAAGGGAAAAAACAAGTACAACCGAGACCTTAATGCAACTGATTTCTCAAAAACTATCGCAACCAGATAACACATTCCAAAAGGAAGCAGAAGTTTGGGCTGAAAAATTAAAAAAAATTAAACCAACTCAGGCATTAATTGCAACCAAATTGATAAATGAAGTTATTTTCCAAGGACAAGTCGGGACTTTAAATTTAAGTAGTCAAATTCTCTTACGACCTGAGCATCAACAAAGGCCTAGCAACAATTCGGTTGACCCAACTCGACGACCATTTATAATAAGATCAGATAAGGGAGAATTGAACAGCACTAAATTTAATTGACCATAAATACTGTACTGAAATACTTTTAAAATACGTACTACAGACTAGAATTAAAATAAAACTATTCTATTTATATTCCATAATGTTGCTTGTTTCCTTTACAATAACCTCAACCGATTGAACACCATGTAATTTTGGCAGGTAAATATTTACTGTAGCTACCCCTCACACGCGACGCGTCAATCAGCAATTGAAGCAATCGTTCACACCCTTAATTCAGGGCCAGAGTACCCACAAGTCGTATTTCACTGCCTGGGAGAGCCGCGCGTATCACCAGTATTTTACTGACACCCTGGCAGTTCCAGCAGACAACAGCTGGTACCAGCCCTCGTCATCGTACACGGACTGGTAAAGCAAAATAAAAATACATTTGTTTATTTATTTTGGTCGAACAAGAACTACGGGTAATGAAAGTCAAATTGTGGTTTGCTCTTTATACTGACTAAGCAGTCGATACAATATGCATTAAATCTTGTATGCAGAAGCAAGCGAAGTAAGTAAAACTATTTTACTAGCTACTTCATGGGCAAAAGAAAGTTAAGGAAGGACGCCAGTCCAAATTTGACAATGGATCAAGACGATGATGGTACTTCAAGTGTCTCTGCTACCATCAAGACGGAGGACGAGGACGAAGAATCTGAATTCTTATACATTGTACCAAATAAGGTAAAAGACATTGAACAGGAGCAAAATTCGAGCACAAACGATGCAGAAAATCCATTGACGGATATTGAGATTGGACCCGTTAAGGATATGCGTAGTGAGACGATCGATATAGACAGTGAAGAGTCTCAGCAAACCCAACAGAATTCGTGTATGCAACCGTGGTGAATATTGCTACTTATTCGTTGAATATACTTTAAATCCTATTTATTTTACAGTGTTGACAGAAAAGCCGAAAGGAAATTTCTTCTGGAATTCTTTAATGCTTATCGCTCGTCTACTGCATTATGGGACATAAGGTCAAGGCAGGAGTTTACTGACCGTACGAAAAGGGAAGCCCAAACTGAAAAGTTATTGGTCAAGTATCAGGAGTACTATCCTAATGCTGATGCAAAAGAAATGATGCGAAAGCTCCATACATTTAAAGGAAACTACAAGCGTGAGTTTAGAAGGGTGAAGACCATCGCTAGCAAAGGTGAATCATACCGTTCGTCTCTATGGTACTTTGATGCATTTAGCTTCCTTTATATTAATGATGAGACGCCAAGTTCATCAAAGGATTTGAATGGTTTGGTGAGTAACAAGTTAATATATACGCCGCGCCCTGCATAGCCGGTAGTTGAAAATACTATTTTCCATTCCTCGGCACTTTCAGGCGGCTGAAATAAAAAAAAATCAAATACAACTTAAATTTAAGATACATATTAATATTGGCTTTTTCATTTCAGCATGAAGAAGAAATTGAGCATCCCCAAAAAAGGGAAAAAACAAGCACAACCGAGACCTTAATGCAACTGATTTCTCAAAAACTATCGCAACCAAATAACGCATTCCGAAAGGAAGCGTACGTTTGGGCTGAAAAATTGAAGAAAATTAAACCAACTCAGGCATTAATTGCAAGCAAATTGGTAAATGAAGTTATTTTCCAAGGACAAGTCGGGACTTTAAATTTAAGTAGTCAAATTCTCTTAAGACCTGAGCATCAACAAAGGTCTACCAACAATTCGGTTGACCCAACTCGTTGACCATTTATAATAAGATCAGATAAGAGAGAATTGAACAGCACTAAATTTAATTGAATATAAATACTGTACTGAAATACTTTTAAAATACGTACTACAGATTAGAATTAAAATAAAACATATTTTATTTATATTCCATAATGTTGCTTGTTTCCTTTACAATAACCTCAACCGATTGAACACAATGTAATTTTGGCAATTTACTTTGTGTTTTTCAATACTTTGAACATATTGTTAGGGTGTGTTTAAAATTGCTCAAGTTAATTCGATAAGTGTTAAGTGTTGCGTTTTTTGTGGTGATAGAATATATGTGTATGATGAAAATATCATTACTTGTTTATTTTCAAGAATCATGCCAAGAAAATGTAATCTAGGTCAAAAATCTACTGATGTCAGGAGAAAAGCTGCTGCCATAGCAAAATATAAATATTCAGGTTTGTGTGCTGTGAATGTATCTATGTACTATATATATATATATAAAAGAGTTCAACCTGACTGACTGGTGACATTTGGGCAATCCAAACAAAAGAAGCTAGAGGCCTGCAATTTTAGAGTACCTTGTTATAAAATTATGTGGAACTACCGAAAAAATGATTAAATATACGTATATCGGAAAGTATAAGAAAATTGGGTAAATATTTACTGTAGCTACCCCTTACACGCGAAGCTTCAATCAGCATTTGAAGCAATCGTTCACACCCGTAATTCAGGGCCAGAGTACCCACAAGTCGTATTTCACTGCCTGGGAGAGCCGCGCGTATCACCAGTATTTTACTGACACCCTGGCAGTTCCAGCAGACAACAGCTGGTACCAGCCCTCGTCATCGTACACGGACTGGTAAAACAAAAAAAAAATACATTTGTTTATTTATTTTGGTCGAACAAGAACTACGGGTAATGAAAGTCAAATTGTGGTTTGCTCTTTATACTGACTAAGCAGTCGATACAATATGCATTAAATCTTGTATGCAGAAGCAAGCGAAGTAAGTAAAACTATTTTACTAGCTACTTCATGGGCAAAAGAAAGTTAAGGAAGGACGCCAGTCCAAATTTGACAATGGATCAAGACGATGATGGTACTTCAAGTGTCTCTGCTACCATCAAGACGGAGGACGAGGACGAAGAATCTGAATTCTTATACATTGTACCAAATAAGGTAAAAGACATTGAACAGGAGCAAAATTCGAGCACAAACGATGCAGAAAATCCATTGACGGATATTGAGATTGGACCCGTTAAGGATATGCGTAGTGAGACGATCGATATAGACAGTGAAGAGTCTCAGCAAACCCAACAGAATTCGTGTCTGCAACCGTGGTGAATATTGCTAC
The DNA here is from genome assembly GCA_037075165.1 of Hirtodrosophila histrioides. NCBI lineage: Eukaryota > Metazoa > Arthropoda > Insecta > Diptera > Drosophilidae > Hirtodrosophila > Hirtodrosophila histrioides. The sequence continues at coordinate 108,890 of JBAMCL010000520.1, forward strand.
TGATTCGTTGAATATACTTTAAATCCCATTTATTTTACAGTGTTGACAGAAAAGCCGAAAGGAAATTTCTTCTGGAATTCTTTAATGCTTATCGCTCGTCTACTGCATTATGGGACATAAAGTCGCAGGAGTTTACTGACCGTACGAAAAGGGAAGCCCAAACTGAAAAGTTATTGGTCAAGTACCAGGAGTACTATCCTAATGCTGATGCAAAAGAAATGATGCGAAAGCTCAATACATTTAAAGGACACTACAAGCGTGAGTTTAGAAGGGTGAAGACCATCGCTAGCAAAGGTGAATCATACCGTTCGTCTCTATGGTACTTTGATGCATTTAGCTTCCTTTATATTAATGATGAGACGCCAAGTTCATCAAAGGATTTGAATGGTTTGGTGAGTAACAAGTTAATATATTCGCCGCGCCCTACGTAGCCGGTAGTTGAAAATACTATTTTCCATTCCTCGGCACTTTCAGGCGGCTAAAACAAATTTATATTGGCTCATATTGGCTTTTTCATTTCAGCATGAAGAAGAAATTGAGCATCCCCAAAAAAGGGAAAAAACAAGCACAACCGAGACCTTAATGCAACTGATTTCTCAAAAACTATCGCAACCAGATAACGCATTCCGAAAGGAAGCGTACGTTTGGGCTGAAAAATTGAAGAAAATTAAACCAACTCAGGCATTAATTGCAACCAAATTGATAAATGAAGTTATTTTCCAAGGACAAGTCGGGACTTTAAATCTAAGTAGTCAAATTCTCTTACAACAAAGGCCTAGCAACAATTCGGTTGACCCAACTCGACGACCATTTATAATAAGATCAGATAAGGGAGAATTGAACAGCACTAAATTTAATTAAATATAAATACTGTAATTGAAATACTTTTGTAAAGAAGTTTCTTGGCCGGGGTATAAATCTCAGTCTAGCCAAGGTTCTGTTCACAAGAATATTCGTAAATCGCTGGAGCACTGAGAAACACAATCTCCACCTGATGATGACCGAGTCGAAACCTCAGTCACACTCCAGCTAATAATGGCCGGGCTGAAGCCGCGGACAGGCACTGCCTACTAGTGACCGGGCAAAGCCGCAGACACACACTACCTACTAGTGGCCGGGCAAACGCCTCAGTCGCTCTACACTTACTTGCCTTAATCAAGCAACTGACACACACTTTTCCCTTGCCCTTTTGCCGCCGGTGCATACTACTCTACTTGTCGGTAGACGGGGGTGAGCGGTTAGATTAATTATTAGGCAGATATGTAAGCAACTATTAGTTAACGGGTTACAAGGCTAATACTATATTGCAAGAAAAGATCGCTTACTTGTCTCCTCGCTTCTATTCCTCCTATCTCTCCTCTTTCCGCTGTTGTCCGTTAATTTTATTCGCGCGCGACTTACAGAACGATTTTTCCCACGCACATCCGATCACTTCAATCGTTAAACTAACTGTCCCTGCGCACGTCCGTTCGCTTCAAAGACCGGCTTACTCTCCCAAGCCCTTCGCGGCCCACGGTTGAAAGACAGTAGGTTACGCCATGCGCATGTCCGTTAGTCGCCGTTATTCGGCGACCAAACGTGTGACGTCACAAGTCATGGAATGCAGCGCGAGCTTTTGAACTTGTTCGAAAATCAATGAGCTTTCTCAATCGTGTTCGCGGCCAAGCCGCGCCCTAGCCTCGCTAATCCGAATCGGTTGGCAGCTTCCATTCTCTGCCTTAGAGCTTTCGCTCTTCTGATAGACGCGCTCTAGTGGCAGGATCGGGCAACCGATCAACAGTCCTTCATGCGGCCCAGGCCGTTAGATTCGAATTTGAACTAAATGCTAACTGCTTACTTTCAATATTATTACTTAAATATAAACCTAGCGCTCCTTGCGCGTTACTAATACATGTTGTGTTTCTTGCACCAACTTAATATCTATATAATAACAATCCAGTATCTTAGTAGTAATAATAGATGTTGTGAGGGGATCCGGGAGGACTCTCCTCACACTTTTAAAATACGTACTACAGATTAGAATTAAAATAAAACATTTGTTATTTATATTCCTTAATGTTGGTTGTTTCCTTAACAATAACCTCAACCGATTGATTCCAATGTAATTTTGGCTATTTACTATAATTTTCGAATATTTAATAAAAGCAACTGCTTTGATATTATTGATAGTACTCCACATAAAAGATTTTTCTTTATTTGCGGTCCACCTTTTGTATGACTTTATATTCTTTGATAGAACACACTTTTGTAAATCATATCTTTGTTTATATATTTTATATTTCATTTATTTTCTTAAATGTATTTTGAAATTCACGCCATTTATTTTGCGTTGTTTACTAACACTACACCGTCAGCGCACACACATTTGACAGCACTGCTCTGTTAATTAAGAACATTTCGATTTTCAGAAAAATGTAGTGATTGCTGTTAATAACATTGCAGCAAATGTAAAGTGATAGCAGCTGTTTCACCATATGTGTGTTGTGAATGTGTATAGAATCTTACAGAAAACGCATCAAAACAAACTTTACAACGTTTTGTTTTGACAAGAATGTATTGTTTCGGTTTCGGCGTTTGTAAAAGTTGTTAAGTTGCAGTCGAAGCGAGCAGCAACATGAGCGCAAAGGAGCAAGAAACTAATGTACCAAAATATAGAGAGTCCGGCATTAGATTCTGTTGCGTGTGCCGTAAATCAAAGCGAAAAAATACAAATTTGAAGCTTTTTAAATTTCCTGATGCTGACAAGTTGTTGGGTCGAATTTGGCGCGAAAAATGTCAAATAAATAAAAACGACTACAATAAAAAATTATTTCTTTGCAAGAATCATTTTTGCCCCACTTTCATTGGCAGCAGATTTTTAAAATCTGAAGCCATTCCGACCATAAATTTGGGAAATGTTAAAAGTAGTTTCAAAGATAATATAATAGATTATGATCTTCCTCCTGCAAGAAAGGCACGTTGCGATGACGAAGTGTGCGGCAAGTAAGTACAGACATAAGTAGTACTCAAGGAACTGTCTCTCTCTCTCTCTCTCTCTCTGCTGGGGTACTATTGAAAGGACCCAAACATTCTTTTGTACTAAACACATTTGTAAAATATATATTTTTTTATTATATGTATTTAATTTATTGTTATTGACCATATTATATTTGCTTCAACTATTTTTCTAGCGACAGCATGGGCAAAAGGCAGCCCACGCAGGACATCAATCAAAATTTGAATATTGAGCATGACGATGATGGTACTTCGAGTGTTTTTGCTACTATCAAGACGGAGAACGAAGACGCAGACTCCGAATCCTTATACACTGCACCAAATAAAGTGAAAAATGCTGCACAAACGGATATTAATTTTGGACACGTTAAGATAGAGCACGATGAGAGCAGTGAAATTGATATTGGACCCCGTAAGATAGGAGAGGATGTAATCAGGGATATTGATCTTGGACCCGTAAAGATAGAGCAGGATAATGATATTTATAATGAGCCCCTTAAGACAGGACAGAATGTGATCACTGAGACCATCGATTGGGACAGCGAAGAGTCTCAGGAAATGCAACAGAATTCGTGTCTGAAACCGTGGTGAATATTGCTACTGATTCGTTGAATATATTTTAAATCCTATTTATTTTACAGTGTTGACAGCAAAGCCGAAAGGAAATTTCTTCTGGAATTCTTTAATGCTTATCGCTCGTCTACTGCATTATGGGACATAAAGTCGCAGGAGTTTACTGACCGTACGAAAAGGGAAGCCCAAACTGAAAAGTTATTGGTCAAGTATCAGGAGTACTATCCTAATGCCGATGCAAAAGAAATGATGCGAAAGCTCTACTCGTTTAAAGAAAACTACAAGCGCGAGCTGAAAAGAAAGAATGATCTCAAGAGCTCCGCTGGCGAAGGTGAATCGTACCGTTCGTCTCTATGGTACTTTGATGCATTGAGCTTCCTTAATACTAATGATGGGACGCCAAGTTCATCAAAGGATTCGATAAGTTTGGTAAGTATGAAATCAGAAGAAAAAAACATCTTTTGCTTTTAACTGATAAATTTATTTTGCCATGATACTTTGCCCTCCTCGTTAAAATATTTCATAAATTCGTTTCTTACATTTTCTGCACTCTCTGGAGAATTGTGGCGTCTTTTACAGTGTAGGTTATCCAAAAACGATAATTGTCGCCAAGTTCCTTTTATTTTCGTCCCAGAATCTAAATCATCTCTGTCTAACATGTCAGCCGTAATGTAATTTTGAGCATTTCTTTTCTGGAGAAAATTATGTAGAATACAGCATGCCAACACCACGGTCCGCACTTTATTAGGTGACAACATAATTATCTTTTGAAATATTCCAAATCTAGAGGACAAAATGCCAAAAGCATTGTTAAATGTTTGCTCCGCCCTGTTCAGCCGATAGTTGAAAATACGTTTTTCATTTGAAGTTTCGGTTTCAGAAAAAGGATTCAAAAGCTTTTCCGTGAGTTGAAATGAAGTATCCCCAATGAAGACATAGGGTAATATTCGCTCACTACCAGACAGCGGACTTGGTTCTGGTAAATTTAGTCTGTTTTCGTAAAGTGCTTGCTCAAAAGCAGAGTTACGTAAAACAGCTTCATCGGATGTTCTTCCATTTATATCGACATCAGCCATTATAAATTCGTAATTTGAATTCACTACCGCTATCATAGTAACGGAGTAAAACTTTCTATAATTATAGTAAGGTGATCCTAAGTTATTTGGCTTTTTAATTGCAATATGTTTGCCACCGACTGCACCCACGCAGTGCGGAAAATTCCAATTTTTATCAAAGCCGTCCGCTATTGTTTTCCATTCCTCGGCACTTTCAGGCGTCTAAAATAAAAACACAAATACAAACTTAATTACTTAACAATTACTTAATTATGTTCAACTTAATATTAATAGGCATATTCCTCTTTTTTTAGAATGAAGATGAAAATGTTCAGCCTCGAAAGAAGCAAAAAACAAGCATCACCGAGAATTCAATGCGACTAAGATCTCAGAAACTATCACAACCAGATAAGGAGTTTCAAAAGGAAGCGGAAGTTTGGGCTCTAAATTTAAGGAAAATGCGTCCATCTCAGGCACTAATGGCAGGCAAATTGATAAATGATGTTATCTACAGAGGACAGCTCGGGATTCTAAATTTAAAAACTAAAATTGAGCCCTTGATCATTTAGCATCAACAAAAGCCCACCAACCTACAATTCCATTGGTTCAAATCGCTGAGCATTTATAAGGACATCCGATAAAGGGGAATAAACTACGTATTACAATGAAAATAAAACATGTTCTATTTACCTGTATATTCGGTAATGTTGCGATAATGGCCACGCATGTTTCCATTACAATATGTCCAATCGCTTGAGCGGAGATTTTACTGGATAAACTCAAATCCTGAAATGTATTCCCAGTCGCCAAATAGCGCAATGTCAAAGAGAGACGCTTCTTGACAGGAATTGCATCCCGCATTAATGTATCCTTTTTTTGGATACTAGGTCCAACTAGGCGTAACAACTCTCTATATATCGCTTGATTGGTTCGAAGTGTATTGGTGAAGTAATTGGGCTCAGGAACGCAAATATCTTTAAAAGAGATGTTGCGCAATGTAAGCCTGTCTTTCCTGTCCACCTCCTTCATCGAAACACTTTTGCTTTGATTTTTGTCTTCATTTTCTTTTGCTAGAATAAGTGCAACTGCACACAAAATATCTGTCGACAGCGACATCTTGATCGCTTCGCATCAAAACAGCGAATAACATGATAGTAGGCTCAGAAAAAACTAAAAATATATCGATAGTCCTCTCGTATATATGATACAAATGATGTAAAATAAACCAATGATGAATGATTTCAATACATTTTCAATGTTATAAGCCTACACAAACAAACTGCAGTAATTATATACATATATATGTATATTTCTAAGATAAATCCTTTCTTTCCTAGCAAATTTGAGACCATTGTAAAATAATTTCTATATCGATAGTTTGGCAGAGATTAAATATACCAAAAAAAGGGGAACTACCATCTCTAATGACAGCTGTTGTTTCATGTCAAACAAAATTTATTTGTTTATTTACAAGAAATATCCTGTATAACGACAGCGCAAGGCCATGGAACAAATTGGGATTAAAAGATGCATTAAGAAGCGTGACGAAGACAATAATACCCTGTACACAGTATCTAAGAAATGGGAAGGCAGCAAAATAAAAGGCATTAAACTAGAACCGTGTGCGAGCGAGGATGAAACAGATTTTCAACTGCCTGAGCATGATATTGATATTGGACCCGTAAAGGTAGAAGAGGATATGTTGTCGGTGGAAATGGATAGCGACGAGTCTTATCAGGTGCAGCAGCCAACAAGCCAGTAAGCCATATCCAAACCCTAACTATGAATAATGTGTTAATCCAATTAATTCCTTACAGATTGCATATGCAAGGTAAGATGATATCTAAGGATTTATATAGTAGAGCAAGCTGTTTGAATACATACGACGGTACAGCCTAGCGGACTGAATAGATAATTAGAATGGGAAGTATAGATATTCTTGTTGGTACGCCGTTTATAGTACCGTCGCCTATCAATCTGAGTATGCAAAATTCGAATTTAAACAAGTAAAAACGTTGCAGTCGGACGCACCCGACTGCAGAATACTATGTTCTCAGTCCTATATAATTTGGTTATTTGTGAGTTCGGAAGAGACGCGAAAAAAACAGTACACTGTATGCCAAATTTGATGACTCTACCTGTGCAGGTGTGGGAGATATAGATTTTGCTCCTTTGGGGGGATTGGGGTGGTGGGGTCCAAAAATTGTTGATGCAGATTTGTCCAGGAGGTCAACATTAGTCTGTATGCCAAATTTGGTGACTCTAGCTATGAAACTGTAGGAGATATACCCCTGTGAAAAACGTGTTTTGGGGATACCATGTACCGAACAAATTTTTGATGCAGATCTGTCAGGAATCTCAACATTAGTGTGTATGACTTTTCCCTTCGGGAACATAGTAGAAAAATAATTAACCAACCAAAGACCATCGATTTATGGTTTCGGCTTAACAAGTTTTCCCGTTATCCGCGATTGCTCTTAAGAATATAACCATTAAAAACTTATAAAATCCGCGTTTAAAATCATTTCAGCGGATGAAAAAACGTGGACATCGAAAACCACAAAGCTTCTTATATCATTATATCAAGAATACAAAGATGAATTCCGAGACCCTAAAAAAAAGAATAAAAATGTATGGCAAAAAGTAACTGAAGTAATGGACTTGCACGGAATTAAAGGCTTCACTCCCGAAAAATTGGACAGAAAGTTTCGCAACTTAAAGCATACATATAATATTATAAAGAACAAACATCGACGCACAGTACAAGTGCCAACAAAATGGGAACATTACCATGAAATGGACAAGATTTTTACGCCGGACAACTCTTTTACTGACAACACCAACAACACCTCACTGGACTCCAATCAAAATAAAATATCACCCAGCGCTTCAGCAGTTGAAGAGGAATCCCAGGAGGAATCCCCGTCCTGTGTATTAGCACCAAGCAGCTCTCAATCGGTTGTACTTAGTGAACCCAGCACTCCCACAAATATTACGAGAAAAAAAAAGAATGCAGCAAAGCAAAGAGAGCGCTATTACTTTACAAAAAAGATTCTTGAGTTGGGGGAAAAACGTGCGGAGGACTTAACTGAAATTAAGGAAGCTTTAAAGGAGTCAAATAGGCTTCAAGCGGAAAGGAATCAAATTCTAAAAGACTACCTTATAAGCACATTGCCAAAGAATTAAGTAAGAAATTTTAGTTAATTTAATATTCTTATATATAAAACAGAACATAGATTTATGACATTACACATAAATAGTTACATATTAAATATAAAATAATTTATTAACTTTAAGATTTCACAGCATGTTTTTTATAATGTCGCGCTTTATTAAAGCGGCTGATGCTGAATCCGCAGTATTTTCCAAGTTTTCGTCATTCACATCCGTAGTTTCGCCCTGCTCAATGTATTCAGTAATGTCATCCACATCATCGCTTTGAAGTATAAAATTGTGCAACATGCAAGAGGCGGCTATTATATTATTAGCAAGTTCTTGGCTACCAACATCGAGATATTTCAATCTGCGAAACTTTCCCTTAAACAGACCAAAACATCGTTGACTAACCGATCGAATCCTTGTAATTCCAGTGTTATAGATAGCGTGTGCTTCAGACAGCTGGCCATTGTCATAATAGGGTGTCAGCAAATTGATACTTAATGGATATGCCGTATCGCCAACTAAGTGCATTTCCCCTTTAATCAAAGGATTGGTTTCATTTGTCATTTTTGTATATAAGGGACTGGTTGTCAATACATGGGCATTATGCATCCTTCCTGGTTGCCCAATAAACACATCTGTAAACTGGCATTTGTGATCGCATACACCCTGCAAAATAACTGAGTGGAAATGTTTTCGATTGTAATAGTCTTGGGCATTTGCAGCAGGTTGCTTTATGGCAATGTGGCATGTATCAATTACACCAACAACGCCAGGAATTCCTCCTGAGTTCAACTTAAATACATCAGCCGTCAGGGTATTTTGCGCTTCCTCATGCCATTTAATATATCTGGGCAAAAGACGCTTTAAAATACACACAACATATTTAAAAATTTCATGTCCTGAGCATTTGGCAATGTCAAAGCGATCGGCAACGGATAGAAACGATTCCTGCTTACTTAGCATCCAAAGAGTGAATAGCAATTTTTTTTCAAGGATCACATTTGCAATTGGTTCCTTTTCCCCTTGACGTCTAACTTCAACCTGCGCAACGTTAAGAAGCACCTGAAAGTCCAGTTTCAGTTTAATATAAATAGATTTCTTATTTTTCAGTTATATTATTATCTACCTCGAATGTTGTTCGGCTCATCCTGAAATGTTTTTTAAACTGATCCAGCCCGTAGTTCTTAATAGTGACTTCAAAAAATTGCTTCGAACGTATGTGTTGGCTTTTTCTAGTTCTTTCAAAATGTTCCATTGCTTCTCCTTCTTCAACTATATTGGTAACTAAACGCATTATATTGCTGTCGAGCACATCCTCACATAATTCAGCCAACATTGAATAATTAATTATACCGGTGCTTTCCATCTGCAATAAAACAGAATTGTTATCCCTACTGACAACTTTTAACAATACAGATAAGTCTTCAAACAGAAAACAATAAGGATTGCACTTTTCCTACTCCGTTGCGGGGAGAATTTTAAAAGGCATCGAACTTTTTGAAGTTTATTTTTGATAATCAGAAATTTATCGTTAATTTATATTCGAAATTAGCTGACAAAATACCTCGTGATGAGGTCCGGTTTTGTGATGTTTTCTTGATAAAATATCAAAAACTGATACTATCTTAAGACTATTCTTAGACATTGTAACTTTTTAATATTTTTAACAATTAGTTATCTAAAAAGGTGGTGACCGTGCCCAATGTTTCCTGGGAGAACGGTCAACAACACTTTTGATTGCTTTATCTGAAAGAATTCATGAGTGAACGTCATGATAAGTTTCAGCAAAGATACTAATGAAGTGTCTTTGGTTTTCGTTAAGGAACGGTGTCAAATTATGTCCCAGTCATCAGAAAATTAAAAATATATGTGGTTGGTTATTATTACCACTGTCACAACCATACGTACGGTTTAAAATATGGTAACAAATTGTCTTTGTGTTTCTTTGTCACATCAGTCATCAGGTAGCAACTCACGCTGACTTGAGAACAATCATGATGGGGAAAAATGCCTATCGATGGCTGCTATCGATGTTTTTTCACAAAATTTAAATCATTGGTTGTTGAATATCAAAGTCTCCAGTATAAGCAGATTTTGAAGAACACGGATCAAATAATTGTGCAGCAAGCAACATTATGTTATTTTCCGAGTCCTCGCCGGTTAGCAGAATACGGTACGCTGCATGCACATCCTTTTCCAGCTCAGTACTCCGAACGCATTTTCATTCATAATTGAAAACGATTCTTTTCCCACATCATTTTAAGGTCCTTTACTAAATATTTTACAGAAATAAGCATTGTATGTACATCAACCATAAATTTACTTATACCTTAACAAATAACTGTCAATTTTATCAAAATAACTTTCTTTTCTACTTCATCTTAACCGCCGAATAAATTCATTTTAACAAATTATAAGAAGTCTCTGTTTTGTTAAAATAGGTCCCTAAATTTGGGGTGCTTTGAGTTTTTGTGCACATTTTCTGTTGTTTTTGGATCTATTGGGTAATTTTTAACTCAAGAAACTTTTCAGGGAGTACTTTAAAATACTTGCTAACATAACTGTCAAAAAAAATATCATACCATATCTAATGACAGCTGTTTCTGATAGCAAACAAAATATAATATTTTTGTTCTGTTAAATTCAATTTCGAGCCTCATTCGCTATTTTTCTATCAAGCTAGCCGTTGGCTATACGTTTTTTTAAAATTGTTTTTACACCATGGATGATATATAATTGACTTTTTCGGAGAATTTTAAAACCTAAAAGCAAGCGATTATGGCAGTTTTTCCAGAGAAAATGAGTGCTCGCTGTTAATAACATTTCAGAAAATGTTAAGCATAACATTTTGTTTATATCCATGCAAAAAGTGCAGCATTTTGTTGTCAAATAAAATAAGTAGTATTATATGTAATAGTTAAGGGTATGACAATTGTGGGCAACAACAACGCCTAACATGGAACACAATAGAAAGAAGACATTTATTAAGAAGGAACAGGAAGACGAATCCAACGAAGGGCTATACATTATACCTGAACAATGGGTAAGCAGCCATATGAAAGTGGAGCAGAATGTGGACGAAACTGAAAATCAATTGACTGCGAATGAAAGTATAGACATTGGACCCATTAAGATAGAAGAGGATATGATCAGTGAAACTATGGAATTGGACAGCGAAGAGTCTCAGCAAAGGCAGCAGCCAGCAAACAAGTAAGCGATAAGAATTACCACATCTATTGACAAAGTTCTAATCTCATTTAATGCTTTACAGATTGCAAACAAAGGTAAGATTTGGCAATCCTGATACCTCCGATAATGTAGGCTAGTATATAGAGTTACTTAAAGTCAGACATCTAATATTGTTGTGCATTGTTGCACAACTTGTGGCGCCACCCAGTTTGACCTAGAAAAATTTTCTGGCGTCCGAAACTTGTAAAGACATGGTACGTTTTTTTTTTCGTGTCAGATTTGTGTGTCATTTTTGAGCAGTGTTGTGAAATGTTGCCTGATGATAAGAGCCAGTGTCTTAAAACAATCGAAATCAGCTGTGTTGTTTTAAACAAATTTAATTAAGAAAAATTTTAAAATTAGTTCAATTAGGTTGATAACTATGGTTAAGGTAAGTACAAATATTTCTTGATATACAATAATGTTTAATTTTTGTCAAACTGTGCGAAAGATTGGAAAGATTTCCTTTCCCATCAACTTGATTTGCGGTATTTTGTTTATATTAATTTGTTTTATATTTTTTATAGGCAATAAATTGGAAAAAAGACGCAGTGCTACATTTAATAGAACTTTACGAGCAACAGCCAGTTCTATATAATCCGAAGAACGTCCTTTATAAGAATAAGCACGCCCGAGTAGTAGCCATTGATATTGTGACAAAATCAATGAAGGATTTCATACCGAACATCAAGGCGACTGACGTGAAACTAAAATTGCACTCAATTCGGGGTCAGTTCACAGGAGAACTGAAGAAAATTAAACAGAACAATCTAAGCGGCATATCGATTGATGAAAAATTAGAGCCGTACTGGTTTGAAAAGTTGACATTTCTGCGTAACCACGTAAAAGAAAAGCCAGCAAAGCCAAATTACATGGTAAGCTAATAACTACAATTATATTTATATATATATATAAATATGAAATTACCTACCTCTAGACCGACAACGATGATGGCGAAGAGGATATGGACGATAATAGCAATGCTAGTGGAACGCCGATTCCCAGGCCGAGTCCACTGAAGAAATTTAAAGTTCACGAAGATCAAACCGATAAAAGATTAAAAGCTTATGAGGATCAAACAGAGAGAAAAACTAAAGCTTATGAGGAGCAAACAGATAAAAGAAATAAATCTTATGAGGATCCAACAGATACAAAAACTAAATCTTATGCGGATCAAACAGATAAGCTCTTGGCCACAACGCTTGCGGCCATTAACAATGTGGCTGCCAGTCGACCACAGTATTCAAATGAAGTTAACGCTTTTGGGGAGCATGTGAAGGCGGAGGTGGCAACAGTTAATGACATAGACCAGCAGGCTGATCTGCGTCACCAAATAATAAACCTAATATATGATTTTAAGCGCAACAATCGTAAGACTTAATATTAAATAAAATACGCATTAGCTTTAAATATCTAATATAACTTTTTTTATTATTGAAAGTTTAATTTTTTTATAGCTTCATCTTGCCAGGACACAGCGCCTGCATTATTAAAATATTTATTGAATTTATTGCGTACGGAAATGCCATCCGCACAGCTATTTTCAGTTCTCTCGAGTGGAGTGCACACATAATTGTTGCGCCATTCTCCGAGTTCCAGGACGTGGTTCGCTGTGTCCTCATGGTCTGCCAGTTGCAGGGCTATCGTTGGCTCTTCCTGTTGTAAAAAGTTGTGCAGCAAACAGGTTGCAAACACAATTGCCTCAACTTTTTCGGGGCTAAGATCAATTTCCGTGTTCAGCACTCGGAATCTTGCCGTCATAATGCCAAAGGCATTCTCCGCAACTCTACGTGCACGGCTTAAGCGATAGTTAAAAACTTTGTTATCCTGGCAGGTGCTGTGGCAATATGGTCTCAACACACGGCTTGTCAGTTGAAATGCCTCGTCGGCAACTATTACATATGGCAGCTTCTCTGTGAAGCCAGGCAGAACGTCATCGGGGGGAAAATTGAACTTGTTTTGTTCAATTCCCAATGCCAGATGCGAACGGTTCAGCACCGATGCTCTGCCAGGGCAGCCAACATCAATATGTATGAAATTGTAGTTGGCATCTACAAGCGCTAGCAGTACAATACTATAGAATCCTTTGTAGTTTAAGTAAGCCGTTACGTCCTTCTTACGACCCTTGAACGCAATATGTTTGCCATCTAAGAAGGAGTTGATATTACGTTTTTGTCTTGTTATTAAATAAGTATTTAATTTTACCCAATGCTCCAAGACATTGTGGGAAATTCCACTGATTTTTGAAATCATTTGCTATGTGCATCCATTCAGCTGCTGTTTGCGGCTTCTTCAAACAAAATATTTGGTATAAACTAAACTTTTTGATCATCTTTTGCAATTTACTTACTTTAAGATAGTCTTTTTGTAAAACCTTGCATATAGCATTGATCGTTTCTGGCACGATGTTAACAATTGATGGTCTGGATACCTGGAAAAGGCATGACAAGCTACCAAAAGTCTCGCCGGTGGCCAAAAACCGTAGGGTTAACAGAAGCCTGGATGGAAAGAGAGCATATTTATTATTTTGAAAATTGCACTACTTATTTTCTTCCGCTCACTCACCGCGTCTCCACTGGTATGGCTTCCCTTAACGCCGTATCCTCTTTCTTGATTAACGGGCCCACAATCTTGAGCAGTTTTTGAAATGTCGTTGGCGTCATCCTGTTGACTGCTCTGAAAGTGTCCACATCCTCATATTGCAACTCACGGCACATCGAGTGTACCTTGCCCCGTCCTTGACTGCGACGCAGCAACCATTTTCGACGGCAAACGCTCCGTGTGCGCTTGTTTTGCTTTTCACCTTCAACAATTGATCTATTTTGAAGTTCAATCTTTCTTTTAACTGCATAAATTGCTAATATTGCACCAATTTTTTCAATCTTATCCATTTGGCTGTAACAGTGCTGTTAGAGTTAACAGTGCTGGCGCTGTTAACTCTATAAATTGCGCACTAATGTGAATGCAAAGATATTTTCATAGTCTGACTGAATCTAAAAGGCATTATAGACTTAAAAAACTTTCATTCAGAAGAATTTTATTTATGTTTTTTTTTCTGATTTATTTAAAAACAATTTCAATGCAGATAATCTCATTTCTTAAATTTAATATATACTATTATTTTGATTTATAGGTGGGCAAAGGATTTGACGAAAGCAGAAAGGAAAGATCAAGGCGGTGGAGAGAGAAATTAAAGAATGACCCACTAAAATTGATGGAATATCGCACAAAAGAAAATGATAGAAAACAAAAATATCGCAAGAGATTAATGGAATTATCGAAAACTAATAATTTACTTCTTAAAGAAAAACGAGAAAAAGATCGAATTAGGCAAAAAAGAAATAGAGAAAAAAAGAAACTTGAAGCTCAAATGCTTACATTTGAGGGCTGTGAACCCTTTAACTGTATGGAAACACTGGGAAAAGCATTAAGCAAGGTAGAAAAGGCATTACCAATGGACGTGGGTAAAAAAGTCAAAATTATCGACTTCTTATACAAGAAATACGTGAGTCCAACAAATGATTTAGAAGAGCGATCTAACCAAACTTGGGAATTGCAACCGTTTACATAATGTGCCCAGTAATGGATTACGAAATATCCCTGCAGAGCAGAGTTCTAAGTTTTCCCCCACAATTGAATTAAAAACTGAAGCGAAAATTCCTGGGCTATTAACGTTAAATCAAAGCAGCTCAAACACCATATTCTTGCAACATAAATATTTAAAATTATTTTACACCTTCTTATTTTTATTATTAATAAAATATATAATAAATATTTAAAAACTGGAAAATATATATTATTTACTGCAATTTAATAAAAGAATAAATAATAGTAAAGAAGAATTTAATAGAACCTCTTTCCAGCTGAAGGCCCTGGCAGCCATGGCTAAGAATACTATGTTAACTCTTAGTTTTAACTAATATAGTTATCATTATATAAATAAATAAAAATAAATGAATAATAGTATTAATGCTATACTCGAAAACTTAGGGCCACATTATTAGGGATTAAGATAATAAGATTATGGAATTATTATTATTATTTGCATTTTTGGAGCCAAGTTTTGCTGGACTCTTAAGGGAGGTTTGAGATATTGATTAACTGAGCTGAGTTGTGAAAGAACACACAAAAGAATAAAAGCAAATTATTTATTTTATTTAATCACAGATCGTTGATTGTACTATCGGTTAAGTGTAATATCTGACTGCTGGCTACTATTTTATTTTTATAAACAATTTGATTAAAATTTTATTACATATTCGGCGTTGCGTTGTGATGCTCTTAACAGATTTATCTAGCACTTTTATCTGATTACTTTAAGATACTTGTTGCATACCATCTCTAAGTAGAGCTGCTAGCCAGCTGCTTGATTCCGACTGTGAATCTGTGTCATTCTCATTTTATCTTCCAAATTAGACACAACGCAGTTTGAGTGAATAAGTTCGAATTTAATAATTTTACAAGTTTTATTAAACATGTAAGTAACTGACTACTTTAAGATACTTTTTAACATAACATAAATGTATATACATACCATCTCTAAAAACAGCTGTGTGACAGCTGTTTGTGCGTACATTCGTCTCAATCGAAATTTTTCACTACCCAGTTTTCTTGCAAAAAAAAAATTTATACTTAAAAAGTTTTCGCGTATTTTAACAAAAGTAATAAGTTATTTAAAACAAATAGTCAATTCGAAGAATGTGTTACTTTTTGCAGAATAGTTAGTGTTTGTTTAAATACCTTTTTTCTAAAGTTAAGCAAAGTTTTTTTTTATAACCAATTAAGTGCGACTTGTTGACAAATAAAACCATTATTATTTAGTTAAACCAACAGCAATTGAAATGGAACAACATAACTATGTAGCTGAGCCACGCAGGAGCTACAGACCTGTGCGAAGAAATCGAGTGCCTGAGTATGCTATTGGGCTTGCTGGGCATGACGAATATCACCAAAACGAGTGGGTGTTGCTTAACCACAACTATGGACATCATTATAATTTCATTTTTGCCTTACAGGTTTCGCGGCAATGGTAAGGAGGCGTTGCATTTTACATCCTATACGAATATTCATTATTTTTATTATCAGCTGGGTGGTGGGGGAGAGGGAGGGGTAGAGGGAGGGTGTGTGTGTATGTATACTGCGTCCTATTAGATCTTCCCCCTTCTGAGCTTAAAGCTCACTCATCAGTTGAAAGTTCCTATGACGTCTTTTTTAAAGCATTCTCCTAGTATGTGATATGAGGATTCATCCTCTAATTCGCAGAATCTGCATTTCCCGCTGCTCACAATTCCTAGAGTACTGAGGGGGCTTTTCAGTCGACAGTAGCCCGTTAGCAGGCAGGTGACTTATTCTGAGTAAATTCTTCCCCATTGGTTTCATTGAAATGGCTTGGTCTGTCTTAGACATTGACGGCCTCATATTGTCCTTAAGTTTAAAAATAGCATAGGTTGGGCTTGTGAAATGTCCTTCTGTCCGTATGAACGCAATATTTTTCCACGTATCCAAATATGCTAAATTTAGCATACAGGCTTACCCTTGAGCTCCTTGTGAGATCTGCAAAAAAAAAAATATATGTTTGCCACCCCACCAACTCCCACGCAAATCGGGAAAAACATGTCTTTGACAGCAGTAGATCCCCTGCAGTTTCATAGCTAACGTCATCACACAGACTACTGTTGACTGCGCTGACTGATTTCACAGGAAAAATATTGCAACCCCCCACCCACTCAACTACGCAAATGAACAAAATCAATAACTCCCACACATGCACAGGTAATGTCAGCAAATTTTATATACAGACTACTGTTTTTGAGCCAACTTGAGACCGTTGCCTAGTTGCCTCAACTGGTTGTAGCGTAAGTATGTATGTATGTACATATGTGGCGATATGTTGCATCAAGTTTCAAGTACATATATGAAACCAATTAGATGCGCTGTGCGAGTTGCCTCAACTGGTTGGTGCTTATGTGGTAAACTTGTACAAATGTTGTGCTTGTTGCTGCTTTTGATGTTCGCCGCATTTGGTTATTATTGTGTGTATTATTATAAGATTTATAATTTAAATTGAAAAATATATTTAGTTAAACTTGCTTATGTTAACCTGTTAAGTTATTATTGCGTTTATTGTTATAAAATGTATAATTTTGATTGAAACATGTATTTACTTAACAATGTGGCTAGCCTATAATGTGGCATACATATTGCCACCTCCCTCGCAATCTCGCCAGACCTCAATCCAATTGAGTATCTGTGGGATAAGCTCGACAGAAGGGTAAAAAACGGTCAATTTCTACAAAAATTTAGCTAAAAACGGCTTTACTTGAAGGAAGGCAGAATATTGGATTGGAGACAACCAAAAAATTAGTCTCTTCCATGCCAAGATGCTTGGAAGACGTGAGACGTACCAACCCAATACTAAATTCCCGTATTTTTAAGTTTTTTTTAGTTAATAAGTTAGGTGTGCCAATACTTTTGTGCGCTGAAAAAGTGACCTTTTTGGATTTTGAAAATTATATAAAATAATTTAAGCATAATTTTCAAAATATTTTTTCTGATTTTGGTAGTAAATTAGTTGGCTGATACAGAAAAAATATGTGGCATATAAATATGTTAGCGATATCGGCGCAAATTAGCCTCAAATGTAAAAACGCTTGCTGTGCCAATACTTTTGTGTGCCTCTGTATGTATTTATTTAAGTTTACTTATGTTTAACATAAGGCACAAGGTACGCAGGAGTAAATTTGGTGAAACAATAACTCAGTTTAATATCAATATCCCATAATAATTTATTTATATTATTTATTTATTAATATTTGATTTAGATGCGAAGTTTTTTGTTAACATATAATTGTATTATTTAAACTATTTTGTTTTATATAATTTTCTTAAATAAACCAATCCAATTACAATATTTAGTTTTTCAATTTTACGCTCGTCACTTTCCAAGGGTATTTTTTTAAAATAAAGCTATGAAGTTGGTGCGTATGTGGCAAAATGCCCTAACAGATAGTGCAACCAGTTGATGCAACCGATTGTATGCTGGGTAAGAATCAGAATTCATGCATGAAGTCCCTTATTGCATTCCATTTATGATGCGATATGTAATTTATGTTATCCAATTATATTAATTTGTGCAGCTCGCAATCGGGCTGTAGATGTCAGAGAAGATTGTATGTTCGATCAGCGCGCCAGCGATACCAACTTGATAGTCAATTACTTGCCCCAGGACATGACTGATCGCGAGCTGTATTCTCTCTTCCGAGCCGTTGGCCCCGTTAATACTTGCAGGATCATGAGGGACTATACTACTGGCTACAGCTATGGTTATGCTTTCGTTGACTTTGTGTCAGAATACGACTCGGACCGTGCTATTAACGTGCTCAATCGCTTCCCAGTGCGCAACAAGTGGCTTAAGGTTTCATATGCTCGTCCTGGCGGGCAAGCGATCAAGGATACCAATCTGTATGTGACCAATTTGCCACGTACAATTACCGATGCTCAGGTGGAGAGAATCTTTGGCCGTTACGGTACTATTGTTCAGAAGAACATATTGCGCGATAGGATCACTGGTCGTCTAAGGGGTGTGGCATTTGTACGCTACAACAAAACCGAGGAGGCACAGGAGGCAATCAGGGGGCTGAACAACATTATACCCATTGGAGGAACTCAGCCGATGTCGGTGCGCCTGGCCGAGGAGCATGGCAGGGCAAAGGCGGCTCATTTTGTGCCGCAAGTGGCCCAGGCGGCACCACCACCACCACCACCACCACAACCGGAAGAGGCTGCCGACATCAATATAATGGTACGCAAAGAAAAAGCAGTGGAAAGATTATGCTCATTATCTGGTGCTATTTGCGATACTATCTTTGGTCTCGATAGCGACAATATTGAGGATTTGCTTGACGGACTGTTTCTGCGGATGTATCATCATCTCATTTTATAACTGACGCCGCAACAGCTGCAGCAACTGCAACTCTATCATCAGGCGTGCGGCTTCAACTTCAACATCAACGGCAACAGCGACAACGACAACAACAACAGCAGCGACAGTAACGACAACAACAATATGATGCAATATCATTCACAATATCAACAGCAGCAACATCAGCAACTTCAACAACCATATTGGCCGCAGCAATATGGCTACAACAACATCTATAGCGGTCAGCAGCCATGGCCGAGCAATCATTACTACGGCTACTACAACAATGGCCAATACCAGCAACATTATGATAGCAACTTTGTTAACACGCTCAATTACAACCATCAACAGCAACTGCTATGGCAACAGCAGCAGCAATACTACAACAGCAACAGCAATCTGTACTATAACATCAATGATTTTAGCCAACCGCTGTACCGCAGCAGCAACAGTAACATGTAACCTAATAACATTACCAACAACAACATTATTTTTCTCAGCTTATCACCACAGAAACAGCTGCGCGACTACAGGTATAACAATTATTATTATTATTTACTTTTGTTTTTAATCTTTTTAAATCTTGTAATTGTCTATTCAACAAGTAATCTGCTACCTAGGTGGCAGCTTGACAGCTTGCCTGTAGGTACAACATTGAGCAACAGCAACATACACAGAAGCTACAAATATAGCATACCATACCAAGCATCAGCATCAACAGCTACAACAGCAACATCAACATCAACAACTGCAAATGCAACAGCAACAAATGCAAATTTTGGCTATTAATGGCATATATAACCTTAAACAACTTAACCGATACCAAGTAAGAATGTCTAGTATAATCTACGAGACTCCCTTTATATAGGGTTATAGTTTCCAAACATATACACACACACACAAACACACATACACAAATACGCACACTTACAAGCGACAGCGCAATATAGTGCAAGCGAGGCATTTCAAATGGCGACCTCGCTGCTGCATTATCTTCTTTCGTGAATAACTTTCGTGTTTATTATCCGATTGATTTTAAATTTAAACAGCAGTTTAAGAGTAACCCCATACAAACCAAAGATATATCTTCAAAATTGTTGGTTTAAAACGTTTTTATCGAATTGCAGGGGTGTGGGGAGAAATATCTTATAATCTGTAAGAAACTTGACCTGCGTACGATAGTTGCTTAGATCGCCGCGTTCATCCGGACGGACGGACAGGATCAGATCTGCTCGGCTATTGATACTGATGAAGAATATAATAGTCAGAGATATCCTTTTCTCCCTGTTACATACATTAATACTCCCTTTACCCCTTTAATGTGCAAAAGATTTGAAGATATACAAACGAAATAAAATAGAAGAATTAACGGCTGTCTTCGGGGTGACGAAGCTATATACCCTTATAGAAATTTTGTTTTTTCAAAAACTTAATTTTCTCCTTTCCTGTAGAAGCTACACAAATGGTGGTCCGATTTTTATAAAATAAAAGAAACCTATTTGAAGTATAATAAGAATTTCCATTGTTGAGTTTAGAAGTTATGTTTGCATATTGAATAATAGTTATCCTACAATAACTTAGTTTTCACCTATTGTTCCTATAGCAGCCTATACGTGATACATGATACATGTTACATGATAGATACAGATATTATCTATAATGCACCATGTGAATCATCTTTATATTCTCCCCAAATACCAAAATAATGTGAATTCATTAAAAAAAAAAGTATAACCCATTTATCCTCCATTTTTTTGTTTATCTTTAAAGTAAATGAGGAACACCTGTTTAATTTTTGTGGAATTTCCATATTGTAATAGGCGACATTAGACAGTCGTTATATAGAACACACATACAGAAACACAAACAGACTTACATTGTATATGTTATGCATTGGCTATATGCTATATACTCTAAAGTGGAACATATACATATTCGAGTACATATATTATAACTAGCTGGTAACCCAGTGTTATTCGGCGAATTATTTAGATTAATGTGCATTAGGAATTTGACGAATTATGTCAATGTTAAGAAATATATCTACCATTATTTTATATTATTTCGATTAAGAATTTGTTAAAACAAGAAAGAACGGCTATCTTCGGCATGACGAATGCAGGAATGATTTTCTTTTAAAACTAAATTTCCTCGTCTGATTGCTCCTATTGCAGCTATATTATATAGTGGTCCGATTTTGACCAAATTTGGTCAGATTGTATTATCTCTCCAGAGGTTCGGCTTGGCCTAGTTTGGTGAGGATAACCTTAAACCCAAAGGGGTTTTCGTACATAGGCTCAATTGTTAACCCGATTGTTTCTATGGAAGCTATATGACATAGTGGTCCGATTTTGACAATTTCCGTATAAACTCTCTAGCGACTCGTTTTGTGTGAGTTTAGTGACAATATCTTGATAAACAAAGAAGTTTTTCATACAAAAACATAGTTTTCATCCGATTATGCGTATGGCAGCTATATGTTATAGTGGTCCAGTCCGTCAGGTTCCACTATTTCATCTGAAAAGCTTGAAAACTTGCATAGAAACAGACGTCGGTCATCGCTATAACCACTCGGCTATTGATGCTGATAAGGAACATATAGTATATAGTGGGGTCGGAAACATCTTCTTCAATGCATTATGCAACTTGTTATATAATTTAACACCCACTGCAAGGGTAGTGAAAAATCAATATGTTTCAATGCGCATGCCTCACAAAATGCAATGACGCACTTGAAATGTCAAAGTTCGTCAACTGCGTCAATGGTAACAAACACACAAACAAAAGTTATAATGTCCAAACATACATACATTTCGAATTTGTGTCAAGCCGAAAAAAATAATTTTGCAAATAATTTCGTACACAAAACGAATGTTTTTGTTAAATATTAAATATTATATGGAAATGTGAGTTTTTACTCAGTTTTTTTTTTTTTTTTTTTTTTTTGTGTTATAGCTGAAACTTTAGCCAAAGATATTTTTTTCATAATTTATATATGATTTTTGTTTTAAACAAATATATACATATTCCTAGATAATATAAATATTAAGCATGCTCAAGTTCAGGCTGTACTTGCCAAACTATATGATGAAGTGGTGAATTTTTGTGCCTCTTTCCCATTATCCCAAACCTACCTGCTTACCAAAGAAAATTACAAATGAAACCACAAGAGAGAAACAAAAATGAAGTGAAACTATTTTATGACATATTTGTAAAATGAATTTTTTTTTCATATTTTAAGATAATTTTTTTTAACAAGTTTTTTTTTTTAACATTTAAACAACCGGCGAATAAGTCAAAGGTTATAATACTTATAAAAAGAACGACATATTAATCGAAATATTAAAAAATATACATACAAATAAACATACAACTTGAGCATGTTATACTAAAACACATACAAATACTTATAAATGTAAACCTTAAATTAAGAAAATGTAGTAAAAGGTGAATAGAGCCTGACAAAGTAGAAGGAATGTTTTTTTTTTTTTTTTTTTTTTTTTTTTTTTTTTGAAAAATGAATAATATAAGTATGCAAAATACAAAGAGAAAAAAGCACGAAAGCCTATGGGGCCTATATAGAAAAGGGGGCGTGACAGATGTTAATTTACGAAATGGGAATACCCTGGAAATTATAAATATTTTTATATTTTTTTTTGTTTTTTTTTTTTTTTAAAGCTGGTTTCTAATTTGATTTTAGCTGAGCTAAGAATCACGCCACGCCCCTACTTCATCTAAGGGAAGGTAAATGAAAGGAAATGAAACTTTAAACTAAATGAAATATCATTCTATTTAAATGTACTCGATATGTAATGAGGTCAAAATACTTATAACAAGATTTAAATGTTGTTCGAATTTAAACAAAAAATAACAATATGTATATGTATGGGAAAATTAAACAAATACGTTGATGATCTTTTTTGGTTTTAGTTAATGCATTACGAATATTATTACACCAAAAAGGTGAACATTTTTATTTTGTCAAATTTCTGAAATACATACAAATATGTACTTTATTTTAATGAATTTTTGAATTAATATTCACACGTATATTGAACGAAAGTATTATAAATTTAGAATTATTTCCCAGCATATACAACTTATATATTCTTCAAAAAAATATGTATTATGAATGTCAAAATAAAGTTATCCACCAAAAAAAATAACCAGAATATTACTTTTATTAGCTAGTAGTTAGTCTACTACTCAGATTTTCAATGTCAGTATAAAGTGGCGGACAACTAATCCTCAACAGTTTGTTGGGTCGACAAAGCCCCTGTCTCAGACATTTATTTTTCTCAATATGATTTGTAGGCAACTCAGCTATTTCTTTTAGTGAAAGTGTTGGAATAACGGAGAAAATATCCAAAAAGTAGAATACGGAGAAATAACTTCTTACTAGGTGAGGAACATCTCCGATTTGGTGGGGGCTACATTGGAAAATTAAGAAAACCCATGCCATTACTTGGAAACAAAAGATGGATACTTGGGCATAATTGGCAGATGAGTTGGCTGAGTTCGTGCTATTCAATTTTCGTCCTTTGAAAACGAAATTGAAAATGATGATGATAGTAAGTAATTATATTCATTAATTTACTTGATTTATTTAATATTTCCTAGATCTACAAGCCAAAGCTCACTATAATTTTTCATAAAAGGCCAACAATAAAATCCGAAATTAATTAATTATACAATAATTTACTTAATAATGTATTACATATTTGGTTATTATTCATTTGTCATTCCTACATATTACTTTAATATTAAATTTATTTTTTTAACTGTTTACTTTTGCATTTGTGTTGTACTGTACTTGTTTGTCCCTTTTTGATGCCCTCCCCCAATGAAATCAGGCGAAATTTGGCTGACTCCCCCACCCCCTTGATAATTACGTAATATGTATATTGCATTCATTGCAAATAAATATGAATTTTAAGGATGACCTCCAGGATGCAGAGGAGCCATTAGAGAGCGTCTGCGCAATGGCTAGACAGATAGGTAAAAGAGTTATCCTTGCAAAATTGCAACAGGATTTCTACAGAAATGAATATAAAAGAGCTGCAAGGCATGCGCTTTAGGAAAGAGCTGCTTGACCTAGAAACTGAAGAGAAGAAAAAGGCTATAGTTCTATAGTTCTAATTATAGTTTTAAGTTGCAATCCCATAAATGTATCGATTCAAAGCCCACAGTAGCGTTATTTCCATATGATATAGTGACTTTAATTTTGTGATAACGCTTTTGCAATACCTGTGACATATGTAGAACGGATGAAAATATTTCCATCCCTAATAACAGCTGTTTCTTATTTCCACATCTCCAAAACATTGTTATCTTGTTAATATTTCCCAAAACAATACTGCTGATTCGCTTTTCATAGCTTTTGGACATTGTCCTGCTACGTTGGCGAAGGATGGGCGTTCAGAAGAAGATATCGGACAATTCAAAGCAGTCTGGGATCTTATGTAGTGTGCAGAGCTGCGAGAAATCAAGGCGAAAGCATTCCCATTTAAGATTTTTTAGAGTACCACGCTGTGATACACTGATTGGCAGGATCTGGCGTGAAAAATGCAAAATTCCCTCTAAGAACTATAACAAAACATATATGTACATATGTGAAAACCATTTTTCAAGCGAATATATGTTTAAAAAGCGATTAAGAAAGGATGCGATCCCAACTTTAAATTTGGATAACCAGGATGATGATACTTCAAGTGCCTCTGATAACATGGATCAAAATGTAGGTGAAACGGAAGACGAGGATGAATTCTCCGAACCTTTAAACATTTCAGCCGATCAACCTGATAATATTGATATTGGGCCTGTAAAGATAGAATTGGATACCGAAGAGTTTCAGCAAAGTCACCAGCCATCAAACAAGTAAGCGATTTCCACACCACAAGTCCAAACACAGCTTTAATCTTATCTTAATCCTTACAGATTGCTTATGAAAGGTACAAATTTATCCTGATATCGAAGATATTTTAGAGTAGCGCAGTTGCTTCAATATCCACTACTGAAAAAGAACATTAATAACATTAATTAATTGATTATGTCAGGAAACATTTATGATATGAATTTTAACACTTATGTTTTTCAGATAATACTCTATTTGATAAGTCAAGTGACCTGCAAAACGAAGTTTCTCAAGATGAGGAAAATGAAGAGCTTAGCGATGATAAAGCTTTTCTTGACAGTTTGCTTCCATATGTTACAGATTTGAACAGGCAAAAGAAATTGCTGCTCAGAATGGAGATACAGAGAATAGTCTACAAACATGCATATCCTGTTTTTGAAAACACTGAGTCAGCTTCCCAATAATTAAGTGATCGCAACAGGACTATTTTCTTGTATGGAAGTTTTAATAAAAAAAGAGTATAAATAGTGGTAATATTGTTTACTACCCATGTTTACAAATTAAAATAAGATGAGATCCCAAACATCCAATTGTTTCTTTATTTTTGTATAAGTTCTTGTGTCACAAAAGACTACAGCATATACAATTTATAATTATTATTTAAAATAACGTTTAAATAACTCTAGTTTTCAATATTATGATATTGCGACATCTGCGTTTCTGCTTGAGATTGTTGAGTCTAGTAACTGGTATATAAATATTATACCATCTCTAATAACAGCTGTTTTCCATACACGCACATCGTCATAAACATTGTTTACTTATTTATTGTTAAATATCTGTTTAGTTTTTCGAACTACGAATTCAAAAAGAATCAAAAGAATCAGTTGTGCAGATTTCTAAAAGATCAAGGCGGAGAGATTATTTATGATCGTTTTAGTTTTCCCATTTGCAAGGATTGTAAAGGATAAAACCGCTCAAGGATTATGAAAAACAATATTTTATACATACATATGTGAACCACAAAATTTAAATAGACCGCGAATCCCAGTTTGAAATGGATCAAAAATATGCTCGCGTATCAAACCGGGAAGAACACTGGGTTCCTATAAATTTTTTACACGAGCAATCAAAGAGCAGCAGGGTAAAAAGTATAAAACAGGAGCAAAATAGGAGCCCAGGCGGATACAGAAAATCCACTGACTGCGAATGATATTGACATTGGACCTGTAAAGATAGAAGTGGATGAGATCGGAGAGACGGTGGAACGATACGAGACAGAAGAGATTCAGCAAAAGGAGCAGCCGCCAAGCAAGTAAGTAAAGCTGTATTAATATTTATTATATATAAACAAATTTTAATCTCATTTGATGCCTTACAGCCTTACAGACATTAATGCCAGAAGAAAATTATTCATAAGAAAGCAACTGCAGCTGGAGAAGGCCAAATTTCGATGGACTAAGAAAATGGAAGAGAAAAAATTACAAAAGAAGCTCCAGCTGGAAAAAGATAAGCTTAAATGGACAAAGGAGGTGGAATCATATAGACTGGATTTAGAAGAAAGAAGACTTGAATTAGTGGAACATATACAACAAATTGAATATGTACAGCAAAAGGAAGAATTAGAATATAAATACAAAAACGCAAGGCTCCAATTTAAAAAAAAAATGCATTTCACGACCCGAACCAGTGTCCTTCCTCCGGGTACGGTTAGTGAACCACGATTTTGAGCACCTAAGCCCAAGATATCCAGATAATTCTATATTTTCATACTCGAAAGTACAAACTTATAATTATAAACATAATAATAATGCATTATCTCTAACTTCCATGTTCATACCGACAAATACAGATGGTAAATTGCTTCTTGAATACTCTCTGTGTTATATAATATATACAGACAATAAAGTTATAAATATATCTTTAAATTGGTGATTGAGAGTAATAGAGTGATGTAAATTAAGAATGATGTGCATGGATTTGGGAGGAAATTCGATTCGAAATTATTAATATATCTTTTTTCAGCTTAAAGAGGGTAAAGGATCGGGCTGTCGTAAAGAATATTTTAAGATTGGCTTGGGAACGAATTTTCCATCCGATCTCATCTTCAGTTTAGGGCTTACAAATAAATAGGGCATATGTTCTAATTTGTAACAAACTGGATATTGCGCCAAACCGTATTAAAATGTTTGCGATTTACTACGTTGACTCGTTACTTTGTAACGAATTACGAGTATATTCATATAGTATCCTCTCTAGCGGGCTATCAGCTGTTCTCTAAAGACAACTTCTAACAAATTTATTGTGCAGTCGAGTTTGTTTATTTTGAATCGAACAAGATAACGTTGGATCGGTCAACCCATTTAATCATTTATTCTTTATGCTGCTGGGTACAGACTAGCGGCGATCTCTACTTTGAACTAATTTACAAAAACCGAAATAAGTAAATCGAAAGACAACAACTGAGGGTCAAAACAATGCCTAACATTGAACACAATGCGGGTGTGGGTTGTGTCAAGATGGAGAATGCGGACGAGGACTATGATACTGAATACATTATACCTGGACAATGGAAGAGGAAACGGAATGCAAATTTAGAGGAAACAGGAGAACAATTGACGAATACTGAGATTGACATAGGACCCGTCAAGGTAGAGGAGAATGTGGATAATGAAATAACAATGGAAAGCGAAGAATCTCAACAGAGGGTGCAGTCAAACAAAAGCGGTAATGATTCAATCCATATTATCATATAGCAATATTATTAAATCCCTGCAGGGAGATCATAGAATGTTGTGACCATTGATGAATTCAATTATGATCACATGAAGATGAGCTAAAATAGCCATATTTCGAAAATTTGCTACTGATGCTTATATTCAGAGGGTATATAACAACATGCCAAATTAGACAACCAGACAACCACAAACACATATTATTTATTGTTCTGGAGGTGGCGATTGGCCATGCTTGAACTACCTACCCCACTACTCCCTACATGGGTACTTCTAAAGTGACCCTTGGTAAGCGAAAGGGGAACCACCAAACTAACTGTTCAGCTAGTTCCTACTTGGGTACTTACTTGAGTGACCCCATGGTAAGCGAACGCCGAACTTCGATTGCGCTTTCTGTCACTGTTGGGTTTTCTCTCCAATGTACCGTTCCCGGTTGACCAAATTTGTGACAGCATTGAAGTTGAGAGGAGTGCAGCAAAGCAAGTGCAAATATAAAGTTACAATATGATTAAATAAATAAACAAAAGTGATTAGCACTAAATAAATTAACCACAAAGGTGTAAGGCGGTCGTTGTCCCTTTCCTGAGTGATATAATTATAATGTCCTTACTAAATCATATTGATAATTGAGTGGATTGTCGTACTTTAATTTTCAAAACTTAACTTGTTTCTTGTCTTATAATTGGATACCACAAATCGCTCAAAACTTTGAGTGATTTTTTTTACAATAAATTAAATTAAAAAAGAAAATATGTCGGGCAGCCCGGAAAGGAAAATTCAGCGACTCGAGTTTTCTAATACCCGTAAGTGCCACAATATAGATCAATTTTTATAAATAATTATAATAAGTATTAAAACTACTTAATTTCAGACCAAAAATCTAGCTGCAAGTGTTCTGGAACTATCGAGCGGCTTGAACAAATTGTTTTGGAGCTTGCAGAACAAGTACGTTCCTCACGTGGTAAGTGTGCTACGATAAACTATTAAAATTAAGCTAATTTATAAGTATTTTATTTTATGTTCAGCCGAGACGAAAGTTGCCCAGGAAAAATTGGACATTCTTGTGGGGGAAATTTATTCTTTAAGAGGTATAAGTATGACTTATTGATTCATTAAATATATTTATATTATTCTATATACATAAATTTATATTTAGCTGACCAAACAGTGACGCAGGCAAAAATCGACGTCCTTGTAGAAGCTTCCTCGGAGCAAACAGCAACTATAATAGGGTTGACAAAGCAGCAAGGACAAGGTCAAAAAGTGGCTAGCAAATTTCCTATTCAGTCCGCGAAGGACCTAAACGAGATGAATATGAAAATAAACGAGACAAACCGAGGGCTTTATGTTAGCATGGTTACAGTTCAAATTTTTCCTTCAGTTCTAATTCTTTTTTATTTTTTTACAGATTGATTCGATTAAGACCCTCATTATGCCAGCCGGAATTTTGAAAAACTTAAAAAATATATTGGGCAATGCAGTTGCATTAGCCTACAATGTCGATGGCGTTCAAGGCAAAGCTTCCTTGAAAAGCGAAAGCAGTTTTTTTGGAGTCTTGATTGGTAGGTATTATTAAATTAAATTTTATAATGTGATTGATCAGTTGATTACAAAATTAGTTGCAGTCAATTTAATTGCAATTGAAATTAGTTTCAAATAAACTTATTTGACAATTCAATTATTTTAATTAACATATATCATTAATTTAAAACTGATTGCATTTTTTTAACCTTTGTTTTTCCCAGATGCAATCAAGTTGGTTGATGGAACCGAATTGGCTGAGGACCAACTCCGGAAGGCCTTGTCGCTGCAGAAGAAGCGGTATTTTAAAAGCTGTAGCATCAACAAAATCAAAAATGAAAATTTAAACAACTTATAAAATCTAATTACTAATAAATCATATAGTTCATAGTTTTATCTACAATTACAAGTAACAAAAAAATTAATTTCAAATTAATGCTATTTTAATTTTTTACTTCGGGGTTCCCAAATCACCACCCCTAGCAATTATAAAATATTTGCTATTCACTACGTTGACTCGTTACTTTGTAACGAATTACGAGTATATTCATATAGTATCCTCTCTAGCGGGCTATCAGCTGTTCTCTAAAGACAACTGCAAACAAATTTATTGTGCAGTCGAGTTTGTTTATTTTGAATTGAACAAGATAACGCTGGATCGGTCAACCCATTCAATCATTTATTCTTTATGCTGCTGAGTACAGACTAGCGGCGATCTCTACTTTGAACTAATTTACAAAAACCAAAATAAGTAAATCGAAAGACAACAACTGAGCGCCGAAACGATGACTAACATTGAACACAATGCGGATGTGGGCTGTATTAAGATGGAGACTGCGGACGAGGACAATGATACCGAATACATTATATCTGGACAAAGGAAGAGCAAACGGAATGCTAATTTGGAGCCAACAAGAGTACAATTGACGTCTACTGAGATTGACATAGGACCCGTCAAGATAGAGGAGAATGTGGCGAAAGAAATAACAATGGAAAGCGAAAAATCTCAACAGAGTGTGAAGTCAAAAAAAAGCGGTAATGATTCAATCCGTAATATCATATAGCAATATTAATATTATGTAGGGTTGTTAAAGTAAGTAGAGGTATTTCCCTAGTAAGTAGTAATTTCACCAGCTACAAAACAGTGCCCAGTACTACAGGGAATCCTTAGCGTCGTTTCTGTCCACTGGCAGCGGTCGATTTAATACTTCGGACTTATATATTGCACCAATATATTTCTTGCAACGCTTTTGAACCCTTTACAACGAAAAGTATTGCACAGCTGCAAACCTAAAAATGCTAAAATGAATAATAAAGATCGAACCTTTTATTTTTTTATTGCAGTAAGAGGTATCATA
The DNA here is from genome assembly GCA_037075165.1 of Hirtodrosophila histrioides. Taxonomy (NCBI): domain Eukaryota; kingdom Metazoa; phylum Arthropoda; class Insecta; order Diptera; family Drosophilidae; genus Hirtodrosophila; species Hirtodrosophila histrioides. The sequence goes on from JBAMCL010000520.1 coordinate 139,291, forward strand.
ACTCGTAAGCGTAAGACTCGTAAGCGGCAGACTGAGCAAAAGAAGTGGTCGGACAGGGAAGTTGTCGCGATTTTGAATTATATGCAAGTGCATAGAAATATAGAGGTAAGAAATGACGCACAATTACAGTTAATTTGATATTAATTAGTTAATATGGTAAACTTTCAGAAACCAACTGCCAAGATTTACTATAAAAAGTTAATAGCCGAAACTAACATAGACGCGCCCTGGGATTTGTTTCGCTGTAAAGTTCGCTACTTAAAGATCGTTTGGCAAAAGGCTGACGCGTACAGGAAGTCCAATGGCGATATGGGGATATGTAGAGCGAAATTGTTAAGGATGTGTCCACACTACGATCAACTGAGCGACATTTATTCGGGCGGTAAGGAAATGGCTGTGACTGGGCGTGAGCCGCAGGAGGATCAGAGCAGTTCCCGACCCACAAACGACATGTCACATTGCGCACAGCAGTCATCGATTGATGCCAGGCTCATATCCGAGATTGATGATTCCGCCGAAGTTTCTGACTCCTCCAACGTGTCATTCGTTGATAAAATGAAACGTAAGGCCCAGAATACTTTAATTTTGCAATTTTGCAGCTGGAGCCAATGCAGGCAAACAGGATGGTAAGAAAAAAAAAACAAATAATAAAAGAAAGAACTTTTTGTTTGTTTCATTGCAGTGCGAGGCAATACAAATCATAAGTGTAAGAGTCCTAACCGGGAGACTGGGAACAAGAAGTGGTTGGATATGGAAGTCGTCGCTATTTTGAACTATATGCAAGCGCACAGAAATGTTAAGGTAAGAAATGTATCAAAATTTTAGTTGATTTGATATTAAATAATTTATATGATAAACTTACAGAAGCCAACTGCCCAGATTTATTATGAGAAGTTAATAGCCGAAACTAAAATAGACGCGACATGGAACTTGATTAGTTTTAAAGTTCGCCACTTAAAGGACAGCTGGAAAAAGGCTGACGCGTACACCAAGTCCACTGGGGATATGGGGATATGTAGAGCAAAATTGTTAAGGATATGCCCTCACTACGATCAACTGAGCGACATTTATTCGGGCGTTAAGGAAGTGGATGTGGGCGTTAAGGAAGTGGATGTGGGCGTTGAGGAAGTGGATGTGGTTGGGCTTGAGCCGCAGGACGATCAGGGCAGTACCCGGCTCACAAACGACTTGACGCATTGCGAACAGGAGTCGTCGATTGATCCTCCGTACATTTCCGATATAGATGATTTCACCGATGTTTCTAATCGCTCCGACGTCTCAGTCGTGGGGAAAAAGAAACGCAAAACCCGGAATACTTTAATTTCGCAGCTGGTGCTAATGGAGACAAACAAGACCAGATTTCATGAGGATCGACTTAAGATAGAAAGGGAGACTCTCCAGCTGCAGTATGAGAAGTTCTTGTGGACTAAAGAAATGGAGGAACGCAAGTTAAGATTGGAGGAACGCCGAATGGAAATGGAATTCAAATTAAAGGAAAAGGAGCTGGAGCTAATGGAGAGAAATCTTAACCAAGCACTTGACCCAAATAAAATATGTTTAAATACATTTTACAATTAATAAATATTATTTTAGTTCATTTTATTTTTATTTAAATAGCGCCTCACCGTATTGCGAGCTTTTTGCTAATCACAAATTTGACTTTGACAATTGGAGAGCCACAATCTAAAAGACAAAGAGATGGAACATAATGAAAATAGGGAAGATAACATAGATTTATTGAAATTTTTAATTTTGTATGCTATACTACACTACAAACAATTGAATATTTTTAGGACACACATCCCCTTTGCCTATTTTTAATGTCGTTTATTTTAAGTAAGAAAACATGAATTTAATAAATGTTCTTATGAAAATCTGTTTGGTAAACTATGTAAGATGTCGTAATTGAACTTGCATTATAGTCTTTGGCAGTTGCGATTGGGTAAGTAATCCAATCGGTCTTGAAAAGTCTTTTTAGTTTGAATCTCAGGAATTTCTTAACAAAACTTTAAATTTTGCGCCAAACTGCTTTGAGTTTTTGCTGTTTACAACTTTGGCTCGTTACTTTGTAACGAATTACGAGTGAATGGGTACCGTATCCTCTCTAGCGGTCTGTCAGCTGTTCTCTATAGACAACTTCTAACAAAATTCATTTTATAGTCGAGTTTGCTTATCTTTAATCGATCAAGATATTACTGGATTAAACCATCGACTAATTTAAAAAACAGAAAAACTAAATCGAAGACAACAACTGAGGCTCAGAACAATGCCTAACATAGAACATACTGTAGATGTGAGCTGTATCAAGAAGGAGAATGCGGAGGAGGAATATGCATCGAAATGCTATTTTACCTGGAGAATGGGAGAACCAACAAAATGCAAATATGGAGGAAAGAGAAATGCAATTGGCTACCACAGAGATTGACATAGGACCCGTTAAGATAGAGGAGAATGAGGGGAAAGAAATAACAGTGGAAAGCGAAGAATCTCAACAGGGGGTACAGTCAAACAAAAGCGGTAATCATTCAATCTATATTATAATATATCAATATTATTAAATCCCTGTGATCTATATCACAGAATGTATAAGCTATTGGTGGATTCAATTCTGGCCAGATAAAGATGAGCAAATATAACCATGTCCGTCTGTTTTTCTAATTCTAGGTACATTGATAAAACTTGCTAGGGATGCTTATTTTGGACACTTGATTCTGAGGGTATATCCTACCAAGACTTGTACCAAATTTAGTTGATCTAGCTTCTACGGACAGACTGAACAGACATACATACACCAATTACAATATACTCTTCTCTAAATAGATGGAATAAGAATATGAATTTGCCTCAAGTTTAGCCTTTGTCCGTAGAAATCAAACTTTATAGTTTTGTTTTCGTTTGGTATCTTTTCAATATGGCATTCCAGGAATACCAGGAAATAGCGGACAGAAGACTGCAACTGTGTCAAAATCTTCGACGCAACATTCAACATCGGAAGAAATGGAAATAATATCGGATAATTCCGTTGGATCACGCCCATCTTCCAGCGGCGTTAGGGCCGACAGCAAGCCCTTGGCTACTGGCTTGTTTGCTGGTAAGTGGTCGGAAGTTGCTTCAGGGAAGAGTGTCTCAACCCAAAATCTCAACACTGACTTTGCCTCGGGCTGTGGCAGCAAAACCACCAATTCTATTGGCGCGTCAGCTGCGAACAATCTGGGCGCAGAGACGGTAGTGAGTACGAGGGCTGATAATTTTACCAGACCGGACCCGTCTACGGCCCGGCCGAAAGACAGGCGGACAGCTAAGAGAATATTGACGCGACACGCAACCGCTCCGATAACCCAGGAGCAGGCGTCAGAAAGCGATTTTGCCAAAATTCAGCAGGATCTTGAGTGGGCAAGGGCTGTCCTGCCGAATTTTACGTTGGATTATTCCAAACAAAGTAGCACCAACAAGCGGGACCGCTCCACCGATGAGCTGCGAACGTCGCCAAAGAGGGCGAGGACTCGTTCTCCACAGTCGAGGCCCTTCGCAGAGGTGGCGAAGAATAAGATCATGCTGGGGGTCATCGATAAGAGCAACGTGGAGGGCCGAATACCAGAGCAGCAATGGCGATGGGTGGAAGTGGCTTTAACGCCAATTGCTCTTCAAATGTTGCGCGAGAGCCCGGGCCCACCACCTTCTTGCGAGGACGCTGGATGGTTCAAAGGAACCGTCAAGCTAATCGCCTGTGAAGATAAAAGATCCGCTAAGTTGTACAAAGCTGCTGTAGCTAAAGTGGGAGAGGTGTATCCTGGAGCGCGCCTGGCGGCGGTAGACCCGAAGGATATACCCTCGAGTCCCACGGCACGAGCATGGCTGCCGAGTCAACCTTCGGATCCAGCGGAGATTCTGGAAACGGTTAGGCTGTTCAACCCGGACATGCAAACGGACAGCTGGACAATCCTCAATATGGAGAAGTACAACCGCGCATCTATGCGGGTGATTTTTCAAATCGACCATGCTACCTCAGAGTACCTGAAACAGAAGGCAAGCAGCATAAACTATGGTTTCTACAAGGTCAACATCAGAGTGTACAAACCGGATGCTGGCGCGCAGGTTAACCTGGAAAACTGCGTGGTAACTAAAACACAGAGGAGTGCAGCCTTACTTGATGCAGATACTCAAAATAAATCTGCATCACGGTAAGGCATCCTTCGCTGCGCTTCTGCTGTGCCTTCCACAGGGCCCAGTAGATGTTGGGTTAGGGCGTTGCAAGGACGCCCCTTCTATACCACCGGTAAGGGTAAACTAAAAACTTGCCTTTCATTTAAACAATTATACAACGCTTTTCTTCTCTTTTAGTTTAGTTATGGAAGCATTAGAATTGCCAGCCTTAAACTGTGCTACGGGCTGTCTTGTTTTCATTTACCTCGCGACAACGAGAGTTGCTTTCCACCATCATCATTTCGTAACCAAAGCTCATACTGGGTGGGGACGCTAAATGCCTGCCATACACACCTATGGCACTTCTAAAGCATCTGTAATACTTTGATTTTAATGAAATTTGATAACGTATATAAAATATTTATCAATTCCAGGTGGTGTATACAACTGGCTGCCAAGCTGCGACGCACTTCCAACTAAACGCTCGCCGATTCAGCTGACTGATGAAACTAAATCAAATAATAGCCGTGAACACGTGCGCGAAATCCATAAGCGTCTTTTGAATCTGGACAATGTTAACGTAAATGTGGTACCACCCAAAACAAGTGCTCAGCGCATGCGTGAGCTGCGACAACGTCGCAAGGATCTCAACAACGACATCAGACAGAGAAGGAGCAACCCCACAAATGAGTTACACTCAAAACCCATAACAACTGCTCAGCGGATGCGTGAGCTTCGTCAGCGTCTTATGAATCTAGATAATCCCGTCAAACCACCAGATAATAAACCTACCCAGTCAAGTGGTCAGCTTAAACGGGAGCTTCAACAGCGTCTAATGCAAATAGACAAGATCAAGATGCCTCCAAGTAATGAAATCAATAAAAATGAGAGCAGAGCTCCACCCAAATCAAGTGCTCAGCGTATGCGTGAGCTGAGACAACGGCGTAGAGATCTCAGCAATGGCAATGGACCTGTAGACCAGGTTAACAACACTTCATCTGTAAACTCGCGGCCACCGACCCCACCTGAGCTGAGCGTTAGCCGTATGCGTGACTTTCGACAGCGTCTCTTGAAACTGGACATGGCCCGCGAAAGAACAAAAATTAAACCAAAAATACAAAGTAAGCCCTATAAACCAAATAACAGCCAGAAGAGCTGACCAACCTTGAGAATTTATTCGGATATTGATTCCGCAGTCGCAAAGGAAGACTTCCTTTAAAACTAGCTTTATAGATACTGTTAATTAAATTGAAATAAATTGAAAATACAACATCGCCACATCGATGTTTATATATATCATTCCAAATTCGATGTTTTTATATTTCCGTCAATGGTTTCCTCACTTTCTTTTTAAAAATTGTAAAAATTATATTAAGAAAGATATTCCGCATACAAATCGGTAAGGATTTGACAATAGTTGTAGTAGTTGGAACCCCAGAAAGAACCTTTACTATGAAATTAAGAACTTGTAAAAGTCAAAACTTTTGTTAACTTTGACAAGATATTTGACTGAATAATGAAGTATCTCAAGATAAGTCTTAAGATTATCATAATTCTAAAGTTCCTTAAAATCGGAAAAAATATTCATTTGTCAATTGAAAATGATTCATAGCCAATATAATTTATCTATACATGATGCTGTGTCTTAAAGCTGCGCCTGAGCTTAAAGCTCCGCATTCAGGGCAAAAGGATAATCATACGAATGAAGGAAGTATGCAAAAGCTCTCGCTGTGCAACCGAACCCCCTTGACGAATGCAATATTGCTGAAAGCTTTGAGGCACATTAAGCTCATCAATGAAGCTGAGAGCGAATAGCAGCCTAAACAACCCCCATAAGGACGCGGACGCGTCTAAGGAGATGTATTGTTATTTTCTAGAGCAATTCGTGGAGTCAACAATATATTTTTCAGTTAGCTTTGAGACGCAGCAGCAGCAACCACCAGTAGGAAAAACCCGGATAGAGAATTTCAAATACGTTTCAGGTGTAAAATGCGGAGTCGCACCGAACTGGTGACCAACACCTTTGATTTGGATTCCGACGAGGAGGATTACAGTCCCGACGAGGACGACTCCGAGGAGGACTGGCGTCCCAATAAGAAGCGCCAACAGAAGCAGCCACGTGCCATTGGCAACAGCAGCAGCGAGGCCAGCGGCAGCGGTGGCGGACGCAAGCGCAAATCAGTTGCATCGACTGCATCCAAAATTAAAAGACGTGCACTTGCTACCAAGGTGAATGAGGAGGACTTTGACTCCGACGACGATGATGACGATGATCTCGAAACGGAGCCCAGCGATGAGGATTTCGATAGTGCCCCCACGCCCAGTACATCCGCCTCGAAGCGGGGACTGCCGCCGAAGAAGCAGTTTGTGAAGTTGGCCCAGCTGGACTTGCTGCTGAACAAGCGGGATCTTATGGACAAGGATTGGTTGCAGAACAGTCGCCTTTGCCTCTGGCGCAAGGATGAGCAAACAAATCTATTGCAAAAGTATTTACGCGTTAAAACGTCACAGGATGCGGCCAAGCCACAGGAGCAGCAGCTGCTATTTACATCCAGTTCCGTGGTAAGTTTAACTATCAATTTTTCTTGCAGTGTAATTATTCTCATATAAGCATTATTATTTTTTTTGTTATACAAGAATTTCATTATAAATATGATTATTTTTAGCATGTTTTATTTGTTATATTTATAAACCAGTGGAATTCCAAGGAAGAGCTTTTGTCTGCTGCTATTAATTTTCCATAGAAATTCTCAGAAATTGCCTTCCGGGAATCGGGACGTCTATCTCTAGTACGATTTATATTTAACGAAATAAAAATAGCCCTTTAAATTAAAATTTATTTGAGCTACAATAGTAAAGATTGCCTTGATTAAGTATCCTAATTTTCAAGATGGCTTTTCAGTCTTATATCGTTTTATTATTATTCCCAAATTTGTGTGTTTTTCAGTATTCCAGCTGGGATGAGCAGCACATTAGCGATTACATTGATGTCAAAGTCAATTGCTTGGATCCGAACAATAGAAGAATTCAATTAGATGATATAGAGGCTATTAAAAAACTATCTGAAGAACTACAGGCGGCTAATGAAGAAAATCAAGACGCAGAGGATACCGATGAGAATGACAATAATGATGATGACACTGCTGATCAAGAGCCAGCTGATAGAGATACTGAGCAGGATGATAACGAGGATGATGACGAGGACGCTGTTGAAGAAATTGTACCACTATAAATGAATATAACAACTCTCCAGTTTTAAACATAAACACTAACTAGAAGTTAATTAGAAGGCCAAGTTAGCATTAGAAATCAAATTAAAATTGCTGCAATGTGAAAACGATTTTAAATTTAATTTAGTTAAACAATTTCAAATATCAAATCGATGCGCTTGTTTCCATAAGGGAATAACAAAAATTATGAACTACAATTTGATACTTTGGTTGTTACATTGCAAAATGAGTTGTATACATATATATCTATATATATATATATAATTCTGGCTGATGTTATGGAGTTTGTGCGCCTCTAGGAGGCAAAAATATTTGCTCTACTCTGTGCAAAGAGTGGAAGTAACTGGTGGACGGTGGTTTTTGGCCGGTTACCGGCGACGCTCGCCTTTGACTGTTTTGCGTTTCTCCTTCTTTTCCTCGCGCAGCTGTTTCTGCTTTTCGCGATCTTCCTTATCTTTCAGTTTTTTGGCCGCACTCTCCTGGCGCGCCTGCTCGCGCTTCTCCTTGGCCAGGTTCTGCACATCGGACTTGTTGGTGTTGGGCGCCATGACGCCAGACCCGCTAGGCTCGGCGCTGTCCCCATCCGTATCCTCGTCCTCGTCTGCACTGACGGCAGTCTAAGGGCGAAAGAAGAAATTTAATAGTGCTATTCTTGCGACTATAAATAAGTAATGAAGACCTGTGAATATTGGGCGAGAATCTGCTGCTTGATGCGACGCTCCTCCTCGGTATATTCACGCTCTTTGACGGCGGGTTGCAGCTTCTGTTGCTCAAGCAACTTGGCCAGCTGAGCATTGACATCAATGTCCAGACCTTTCTTGGGCGGCTCATCGGCGCTGGGATGACTCTGCAGCCACTTTTGCAGTATGCTGGCCACCAGCTCTTCAATGTTGGAAGCCTGCAAGGTTAACTTCTTGCGTATTATCACGAAATTCACGCTATTTTAAGTCACACAAAACTTACGCCCGTGTCGCTGAGTATGCCCTCGAGTGCCTCAACTTTTTCGTCTTGCGACTCCTCCTCGCCCTCCAGTATGCCAATTATGTACGCCCCAAACACACTTTCATCTGTGTTAAGCAGCCTGAGCTGATCGTTTAGCCACGTTTGAAATTCGCTCATTTTAAATGCAATGGGCAGCGATTGTAGATATCTCAGTTTCAGCCGCAAAAGGCAACTAAACTCGGCACAGCATGTGCTGCAGTGTTGATAAACGTTTATAGGCAGCAGCTGTGCCTGCGCCGCACAGTGGTATAAGAACGATTGGTTTATTATAGAAAAATATTTAAGGCGAAATTAGCTTGAATTGTTGTAATATTATTTTAGCCGTACACTCAGAATTTGATTTTTTATTTTAAGCTTTTCTACTTGAGGAACTACAAGATTATCACAAAATTAAAAACTACAAAATGAGTTATAGACAACGAAGATTAAAACGTATCAAAGAAACTTCATCGGCAATATGCAGTCCAGAATGTGCTGTGTTTTAAAGCTTTCCGATTTCATCAATTTGACAATAAAAACTAAACTGAAAAAAACAAAGCACTTCAGTATTTCAATGTCATTTTAAATTTTGAAAGAAGTCTATGTTGGTGGCAAGCGACAAGTGAACGACCTATCGATTTACAAACACAAGCAATCGATTTCTCGCAATGTCTATCGAAGTCAGCCACAGCTGTGCGCAACAGTTGTTACCGAGTGTAGTAGTACTGTAAAAGCGGCTAGTGTTCAAAAGCGCTGCACATTTTTATTGTTATTTACTGTTGTACTGCTGCCTGCGATCAAAATATCAAATTTTAATTGCTAATTAAATGCTTAAAATTCTAATTCAAAAGTGAGACATGCAAAGCAAAGTGAAGTGTACGGGGGGATACGCGTCATCACAACTAACCGCCAAACTGTCCGAGTGTGCAGCTGTTTGTTATTGTTGCTGCTGCTGCTGCCTTGCCACAACAAAAGCAACAACAATAACTACTGAAATTTCATAAACAAATTCCAAGTGCAATTCAAGCTCAAGTTTTACATAAAGTTTATACAATTGTTACGGCTTGTGCGTAATTCAAATTGTGCTTGTAGTTGTGTGTGTCGCTGTCTCTATGTGTGTGTGTGTGTGTGTATTTGTATTCTGCGTCTTCGTCGCGCTGTAATATTTTACCAAACAACAACAACAACAATCTCATACGACACCTGCGTTTTGTTTATTTGTTGTTGAGGGCGTCATAAACAAAAGCAACAACAAACACACAACACACGCGCAGTTGCCAGTTGGCAACAAGTGGAAAGATATATATATATATATATATGTATATAATACTTATAAAGCTACTCGCATCTAAGAAACCGAAACGGCAGCGAATTTGCCGTTGAGTTTTTCTTCGTTTAACAGGTGAGCTACTATTTCTTTCTAAGCTTCTATTTCTATCTCCTCATTGCGGATGTTATATTCTAACTCTTCTTGTTTAATCCTTTTGTTGCTCTTTATAATAGATTTTCAAGTAATTGCTTATTGAGAGCACTTTCAAATATGTTTATTAAAGGAAAATTTCCTAAGCTTTGGCCATGTCCGTCCGTCTGTCCGGATGAACGCGTCGATCTCAGCAACTATAAGAGCTAGAGACACCAAATTTGGAATGTAGATTCCTGTATACCATACGCAGATCAAGTTTTGCTTCTGATCTCAGATATCTCCCCCCGTTTCCCCGCAATTCGATCAAAACGTTTTAAAGGCACGCTTTTTAAGATATAGCTTTGGGATTCGGCATGTACAATACCTTAGTCACTCTTTATCTACTGTCCAAATTTCAAGTCAATTGGATAATAAACACGAAAGTTATTCTACAAACAAGATTCAGTACTGGAGCGAGGTGGGAAGAAGAAGCACAGCCACTACTTAAAATGCCTCGTTGCGCTGTCGCTTGTGTGTGTGTATATGTGTAAGTGTACGAAGATGCGATCGGAAATTGTCGACCTGAGTACAGGAAGTTTTGTAGTCGGGTATACTCGACTATAGCATTCTTACTTGTTTTTTTTTATGTAATTGATACTGTAACCTCTTTAGTTAAGATCTCTTTCCCTACTGAGCAACCAGATATATTCTCCTATCATTCTGGTATCTCAAAATAACTGATATCTCTATGGATTCCTCTTCTTTTTGAAATCTTTGAAGAATGATGGTTACATATATGGTTCCTCATTAAGAGATAAGTAATTTAAGTGATTGAATTACTTCTACTTTTTGGAGCACACAGAATTTGATAAGGATTAAGGGAGGTACTATAAGATATCTACAACGAAATTTTAAAATATCAGAACTTTTTACCTTCCCAATCTATTTTGTGGGTCTATATCTATTTTTATTTCATAAAAGGCCAATCTAGCATATAGTATGGTATGCAGTTCAAGGAAACTGGTAGGACGCCTGTAGGAAGGTTATTGGAATTTACCTAAGTTTTGTTCAATCTGGTAGAGGCTTACCTAACATTCTGACCTTTTTAATACACTCCTAAGATCCCTGCGTTTATCTGCTCTTTAACCTGAGATATTTATGAAAGTACCACGCAGCATACAAAATAAATATTAGTTTGTCAAAAAAGAAAATTGGGCAAATTTTTAACAAATAATTTTTCAAATTTTCTATTAAATTTGTTGACTAATTTTTGCTTTAATTTTCGATACATTTAAAATGTTGCACCGCATTACTTTTAAATGTATTTATTAAATTAAAACAAATTAAACTAAATTATTTAATTGCTGCTTGTTAGCAATTATTGTTCACAATTTTGAATTCAATTTTTATTATTAAAATATTTTTAGATATTTTTAATTAAACGAGTTTTTTGCTAGCTATCGTGGATAGTTCTTACTCAAAACTATATAAACTTTATTCACTTTTATTTAAATGACCACTTTCGAATTTGTATTTTTAACCCATTAACGCCCTATTCACGGCCAGCGGCTTTTCCCAACTTATTTTCATTGAGTTTTATATTTTTTAATGGTCCACACGGCGGGCGTTGTTTATGGGGAAGTGTAAACTCGCGTTTTACACTTTCCCGTGTGCGACTGCATAATAAAAGCCATTAAAATTAAGTAATTGACGCAGTCGGTTGTCGACAGATGGCCAAGACTCTTAGCCAAAACCGGAAAATGCCGCACAAAGGATATTGTCATAAAGCATTCAACAATAAATAAACCGAGTCTTCCAGAATCTCTGTAAAGCTTTGTCTGCCATTTTTATGCCCTACCGGAGCAGGTATCATAATTCTGTCATGAAATGTGTAATGCAGTAAAGGAAATGCTTTCAATCCCACAAAGAATATATATTCTTGATCAGCATCAATGCATTTCTATCTATTTGATTGATTTGATGCAAAATGTTCTGTTTCTCAAGATAGCCCAACCAAAAATGCATTAGGTTTTCTACAAGGCTGTCAAAATTTGGTTTAGATCCGAATCTTCATATCTTAAAGCGGCCGTAGGAACAATTGATTGAAATTTGAGATGTTGTAGGAAAAACAAACTCTGAAATTCTTAGGTTCGGTAAACTTTTCAGATGTTAACCAAATTTAATCAAAATCAGACTATTATTATATGTAGCTACCAATCGGTTCAAATATGAGTTATTTATTAGAAAAACTACAGATATTTCAACCAAGCTGAGCTCCTGCGAGTTTTATTATACTTTACAAAGTTTGAAGTAAGTTTTATTATACTTTACAGAGTTTGAAGCAAGGAACCATCCCCTTTTGTATTAAAAAAAAACTTTCTGAAAGTGTATATAACTTCGGCATACCGAAGATAGCTGTTCCTTCCTGTTTTCTGTTTTTATACCCTAGCAGAGGGTATTATAATTTTGTCTTGAAATGTGTAATGGACTGAAGGAGACGTTTCCGACCCAACAAAGTATATATATTCTGAATCAGCATGAATAGCCGAGTCTATATAGCAATGTCCGTCTGTTTCTATGCGAACAAGTCTTTCAGTTTTAAAGCTATCGTAATGAAACTTGGCACAGATTCTGCTCTTTGCTGCAGGCAGTACATATGTCGGAACCGGCCGGATCGGACCACTATAACATATAACTGCCATAGGAATGATCGGTCGACAACTATGTTTTTGTATGAACAACTTTTTTGTTTATTAAGGTATCCTTAGCAAACTTTCCCAAATAGAGTCTCTAGTGAGTTTATACAATCTGACCAAATTTGGACAAAATCGGACCACTATATTACTCTATATCAAACTTTTTGTTTATACAAATATTTCATCCAAACTTAGTGAGAGTTTTATTATACTTCAAATAGTTTCCTATAATTAGTAATAGGAGCAATCAGATAAAAATGAAGTTTTGTATAAAAATGAATTCCTGTTAGGGTATATAGCTTCGGCACTCCGAACTTAACTGTCTTTTCTTGTTTCTTGTTGTTGTTGTGCATTAATTTCTGAAAATCGGTAATTTATTTAGCAGCTCTGGTGTTCTTAACGCGTTGCATTGGCCATTAAATTGAAAGGCTCTTAAAATTTCAGCCAGCTCATAAAATTGGCACGTTTAGTCGCTGGCCACAAAGTCGCCGGACTTGACCGTCTTGTGTTAACCTGATTTTCTTGGCTTTATTTGTAGGCAGTACTCGTATTTTTGTGTTTTATGTGTTTACGTGTAAGGTTCTTATACAACGTATCCAAAGGACGAAGGGTACTTACATTAGCCACCATTTTAGTTATACAATATAATACATTTTAAGGTTTGTATATATTATATCTCAGCGGGATGTTGATTAATATTGCATCTTTATAATTTTTAAGAAATTTACTTAAATTGAAGAAAACTGATTTGTTTTTTAATTTATCTTACTTTGAATAGAACCTATATACATGCAAAATTATCCTTATTGACTTTTCATCCCGGAATTGTATTAAAACTCAACTGTTTGTCATCCGCAAATAACATTTTGGATTAGCTTAGAAACTGAGTTTAATTGATTTTGCATAAAATTTTATATATTTATTCTATAAAGTGCCATTTCGGAATCTTTAAAATCTTGCAAGTGCTTGTCAATACATTTTAATTAATTGATTTGATAAAAATAATAAATTTTGTAGGATAAATAAATATCAATAAAAAGCTTGAAAAGAAATACGGAAAATTTAAATTCTTTCAGGCATTTTAAATCAGTTTTGAGCCAAAATCTGAACAATCATATGGCATACTTTATAAGCAACAAAGTGTTTTCTTAAAAACCTATCTATAATATGATATTTTCTAACAATTTAAACAAATTCGCCAAAATGCTGAAAAAGGAACTTGCAATTTGTGAGTTTAATCCGAATATTTACTAATAATAATTTGTAATTTATATTTAAGATATACTGTTTCGATCAGAGAAGTTGGAGCATTACCAAGACTGGACTGTACTTTGCCTAGATGTAGATAGACGATCTGCATCGATGAATTGTCAAGTATATAAGATTTTCTAATGTTTTCTATTTCAATTCAATTCAATTTTACACCAGCTCAGATTCAAATCAGATTCATTTGCCTAGATATAGATAGACGATCTGTATCAAAGAATTGTCAAGTATATAAGATTTATTAATGTTTTCTAAGGAATTCCATTTTCAAATCTAATCAGATTCATTTGCCTAGATATAGATAGACGATCTGTATCGCTGAATTTTCAAGTATACAAGATTTATTAATGTTTTCTAAGGAATTCAATTTTACACCAGCTCATATTCAAATGAATCAAAATAGTTATCGTCAATTTGAAAACTTCCTTCCAAACTATTCAAACAATCCTTTGTTATAGAGTATTTGAGAGCAACTGTTTATGGTTAAGTACCTTTTAATGTAATATATTGTGTTGGTTTTATATTTCATTCATTAAATGTGTGCCTTGTTAGAAGTTATGAAAACATGAAAATATGAAAACCGTGAATTGATTTTACTTATCAAGTGCGGCTTCCACTGAAAAAGCAACAAGTCAACAACAGAAGTACACACATCAAAGCGAAACAATTCGAAATAAAAAGGAACAAGAACAAGAATAAAGGACATTGAGAGCGGGTTTGGGTAGGGAACACGTTACAGCAAATCCTTGAACAGCGGGTGGCTTAGGCGACTTGTCAAGGATGCCCGAGGATGCCACGGAGCGCACACTCTGTTAAGTATTTTCTGTTATTTCTACTGCTGGAATTGTGCGGAGGAGACCCCCCACAGAGCTAGGGGGTGGCAGGCGCTGCGGGGGAATGGCAGGGAGGGGGAGCTATATCATTAGGGTAGCTCTCAGTGCTGCCTGATGGTTGCAAACATATGTTGCTTGTTAGGGCAGCAGGTTGGCTAGTTAAGAGCTGCAATGCTTAGCAACGAAATGAGAAATAAAATATAATTAGTTGGAAGCTCTCAAAGCAGGACACTAAATACGTATATCCATCCTCTAATTAGTTATTATAAAGGCTTCGAGGGTTCAATTTATGTTGCACATTATTTAATATGAAGTTGCAGCATATCAAAATAATAATAACATATATTTATTACCTTTGGTTTTATTTCATAATTTTAACAATATTTAAACACAAGATTTCAATTGATTAAAATTATATTATTAAATTTCATAAAGCTTGTTTTATTTAATATCTGAAATTGTTTTTTGTTGTTTTATCTCTACTAAATTAAAAGGATGGAAGGAGTTCAAAGTCAGCAAAATTTTGTTTTCTTTATATAAAGTTCTATTAAGGTTTTAAGATCTTTTCTTTTTATTTTAATTTTTTTTATTTTTATTGGTGAAAATTTTAATATATATATTATATATTTGTATATTTATATATATATATTTAACAAATATATTTAACGAGTGTTCCGCTACACAGTTTTAAATTATTATGTTAGATTCTATTTAATTTGAATAGGAAACTTGCCAAATTATATCATATGTAGATTGTTAATCACTTTTTATATATTTTTACTCCCTGTACCCATAAAATGGATAAAAAGGGGCTACTAAATCTGTGCAAATCTATGTAACAGGCAGAAGGAGACATCTCCGATCCTATAAAGTAGGAAGGAAGTTTCACTTCCTTGCCATATATTCTTGATCAGTATCAAAAGGGATTTCCATTTTGCCATCTGTCCGTCTGTCGGGATGAACTCGTCGATCTCACTAACTATAAAAGCTAGAGACACCAAATTTGGAATGTAGGTTTGTGTATACCATACGCAGATCAAGTTTGTTTCCAATTTGAGAAATCTTCCCCAGTTCCCCGCAGTTCGATAAAAACGTTTTATAACAACAATTTTAAAGATATCAGCTTTGGAATTTAGCATGTAAAATACTTTAGTCACTCTTGAATCTACTGCCCAAATTTCAAGACGATCGGATAATAAACACGGAAGTTACTTACGAATGAAGATTCAGTGCTGCAGCAAGGAGGAAGAAGAAGCACAGCTACCACTTAAAATGCCTCGCTTGTGCTGTCGCTTGTGCTGTCGCTTGTGCTGTCGCTTGTGTGTGTGCGTCTTGTGCTGTCTTTTGTGTTTGTATGTGTAAGTCTCGATGGGGAAATTTTGTGTACAAAAAACAGCTAATTAAATCAAATTTTTCTTTTATTTTGAATTCAGCACAATTTTTGGCTGCAAACCCCCAAAAATATTGTATCATTATTAGATCATTAAAACCAGACTTCAGTTCGAGTTTTGGCTTATATCATTTCTTTCCATTAAACAAATGTTTTATCTTATAATATTTACATACTTTTGAGTAGCCAAATTAAGCAAAATATCATTTGATATATTCAGTTTAAGTAGTTCTCGATTAACATATTTATTCGGCTTTTTAAGAATCATTACTGCAACTAACTTTTAAATACTTAGAGGTCGTTGAACTTTCTTAACTCGAACTGTGTGTTTATACATAACACAGGTGTCCTTAGGCTCCTCTTGTTTTTAGCAATTTTTTGCCGGAATTCCTGTAATAAACAGTCTCGCCCCAAATCCTATTTGCAGGCTTCGGTTTTGATATATTTCATAAGCAGAAACTGTGGCTTATTTTAGATTTGATCATGTCACATGGCATATTCCAACCATGCGTGGCCCCTCTGGGGCTAAGTGAATATGCCCTTGCGCCCCTTCCCTACACAACCCCCCTGTTTGCCACAGAATGTGCGTTGTTGTCGACGCATTTGAAAACTGATTGAATACGTTCGTGGCCCGTTGCTTGACAACTCCCAGCTGGAGGCGACTGCTCCACGGGTGGTTGATGGATTCCATTCATGTTGGGGCCCCACATGGCCGACTGGATGGGTGTCCTGTTGGCTTGGCTGCGAGTCCTTGTTGTTGTTGTTGTTGGCTTTGACATTTTAATTTTATAACTGGCAACAATTTCTGCAGCTATCATTGTCCATGTCGTTGACAAATTGTCCGTAAAGTCGCTAGCTCCTGCCAGGCAGCTCCAGCTCCAAAAAAGATACAAAAAAACACAAAAAAAGGAAGAAATATGTATGTCAATAAATGTTGCAATGTGTGCTTGTGCTGAGAATACCGTTAGGCATGACAGCCTAGAGCCATAGAGAGCACTTCAGATGGGTCACTGTGATATATGGGAAGTCTACTCGGATACTTAGAAGAAGAAGAAGCTGCCGACTCCTGTTGCGTTCTCAAGTAGCCGCGTCATGTGCGGGCTTTTCAAACAATTTTCAATTAAGCGCACAATCACGATAAATAAATCTCATTGTGCAGCGAACTAACTTCATCTTGACCAGCTTACCCGTTCCGCCTCGAAACTCTGCCTCTCTGTGGAACTATTTTTGCGGTTTTCTTGCCATTCCATTAACAGGGTGTGCGGTGTCCGAAGGGGGAAGTGGGGGATATAGCGGCATCTGTGGGCTCCACCCAGGTAGCGGTTGCCATGCTGCGACTTTATTGCAATTCTCAAGCTTCCTCTGTGCTGCTAACACGCTTTTGCTTCTAGCCAGCTGATTGTCGCTTATCCCCTAGCAGAACTTCCTCTAACTTGTTGATTCATTTGGTAACACATTCAACTGACACTAAAGAACATTTAAACAAACAAAAACTATCTTCAAACAAGCCAAAGATGAGGTAATTGTCTATATTATTACAAATCTCTGATTTTATAATTCATGTTCTGATTTTAAAGTTCATGTTTTCAAGCAGTTTCGAGTCAATTTGTAGGGTTCTTTAATGTAAATATATCATAAATGATAACATAAGCTTACATACCAAATTTCAGCATCATAATACTTATATTTTCTGAGTTACATATGTAAACTTACATGTCAAATTTCAGCATAATATATTCCAATATATTCTAAAATATAGTCTGAAATACTTTCTTAACCAATTTCGAAATAGTCTAATGATATCATAAGTGGTCATACCAAATTTCAGCATCATATTTATAATACTTTCTAAAATTCAACTTTAATATACTTCATGGTATGTATATATTATAAAATATTAGTCGGTTTCCATTCACTGATTCGATATTTATATACTCACATACACAAATTTAAGTAACATAACTTAAATATTTTCTAAGATACAGCTCTGAATCATTTTTAAACCAGTTTTGAAGCAGTGTCATGTTATTATAAGCTTTTATATCAAATTTCATCAACATAATTCGTATATTTTCGGGAAGGAAACTCTAAAACATATTTAAAATTAGTTTTATTTTATTAGTATAAGCTTACATACCAAATTTCAGCTGCATAGCTTCACTATATTCTAAAGTACTTATAATTTGAAGTAATTTTTTAACTTATTTCGAAAGAGTCCTATGATATCATAAGCTGTCATACCAAATTTCAGTATCATATTTGTAATACTTTCTTTTTTGTGCATTTTTCTATTTAATCTTTCTGTTAAAATACTTTCTAAGATATAGTATAGTATAGATAGTAGTATAGATAGTATATTACTCGGTTCCAAGTTCCGTATTGCTATACAAAATTTCGGGTATATAACTAAATATTTTTAAAGTTACAGTTCCTAAACATTTCAGCACAAGTTTTGATACTGATTCATGATATTATTAACTTGCATACCAAATTTCAGCATCATAAACTTAAGATCTGCTGAGATACAACGCTGAAACCTATCTAAGCCGGGTTGAAGTAAGTTTCATTATATCTATAAGCTTACATACAACATTTCGGCATTACAATTCAAATATATTTTCTAAGATACAATACTGAATCAATTATGAACCAATTTCGAAAACTTATTTAAACGAATCAAGTACTTTTGAATATATTTAAGTATTTCTAGCTAAGCATACCATGAGTTCTAATTGCTTTTTCCAACTTTCATGTAAGAGTATCTCTGTTTCGTTTTATAGTTTTCAAAAAGGTAGTTCGGAACTTGTTTATGTTTCACTTCCTTGCCATAAATTGTGCGGCTAGAGAGCTGTGTGTGTGTTTTTATAATGTTGATATATGTGTTTGTATTGCAATTTATGAGTTACATAAGAAACATTTCACCAGCTATGGCTTCAAGAGCTCTCACTTATTCAGAATGCTGCGTGTGGTCAGTTTCAAGGCGCTTGACAAATATTATGTGTATATATATAGTATCTTTATATATAATATAAAAAAAAGAAACCGCCAAATGCAGGCAAATTCAATCAAGCGAAATTTAACAAGATTTCCGTGAAGAACGCGTCTGCAGCTCTTTCTCTATCTCTCTAATGGATAGAAGAAGCTCTTGTTCCCCTCCGAGACACAAATTAAGCAAAAGTTGCGCCAAAAAAACAACACAGAAGGAACACAAAACATAAACACACACAAACGATGAGAAAAAGATTCGTAATCGAGGCTATGGAGCTAAAGCCAAAGCCAAAGCCAAAGCTGAGGCATTTTTTATAAAGTAAATAATAAATCAGCGACGAGACGATATATGAAAACCAAAGCACATAAACAGAAACACACACACACACACTAGCACACACAGATACAAAACTGCAGATACAAAAGCATCTGAAAACTACCTATAGAAGATTTAGTGGCTGTCTTCTGGTTGCTTAGGTAGCTCAAAGGAAGTAAACAGGATTTGAGCTTTACCAGGAATTTGTTTTTGGCTCTTCAGCTTAGCTGTTGTTCTTGTTGTTGTTCTTGTTCTTGTTGTTGTTCTTGTGGCATGCCTTTGACCTACGCATTAGGTATATAGAATACTATATTAAATAGTATGCCCCAAACTGAAGTTTTGCCTTCGTTTATTTACTCTAAGTAATTTGATATATTCAAATATGTAGTTAGTTCGTTTTTTGTGCTTTTTTTTTGCCCCTTGTTCATTCCTTAATGAATTCCCTGAATTTTAATAAATGATAAGCCATGTAATTTGAAGACATTGTACATCATTTCTTGTTAGCATGTGAATGCTTAGAAAATTGATAAAAAAAAATAACAAATTATATAAATACATACTTATATATACTGTATATAGTATAACAGAAAGTCACTTGATGCCTGCAATACGCGGAATTCTTCGGGGCAGAGCAACTTCAACTGAAAGTTTAAGTTAAGCAAATCAAACTCTTCATTTATGGATCAAATTTGTTTGTTGTGGGGTTAATTGTGAGACAGTTCTGTAAATTATGTGTTTATGGGAAACTTTATTAATGCATTTATAAGAAATACATTTAAATATAAATATGTTTTTTTTAATTTTTTATATTTATATTTAGAACCTGTCCTATCTAGAAACAATCCACCCTTATTTATATTTTAAGCTGCGTGTTAATTAAAGATAAAAGCAGGGATCTTACAGAGTGTATTAAAGAGGACAGAATGTTAGACAAGTCTCTACCAGATTGAACAAAACTTAGCTAAATTCCAATAACCTTCCTGCACCTTCCAATTATCCGAAGGATAAATAAATTTTGTCAAATATAAATATGGCTTTGCAAAAATGAAATAAATATAAAACAATATGTTTTTAAAATGTGCCATAATATGTTCTACTTTTAATGCATTTAATTGACTCTTTACTGTTTCGGCGAGACCTCTTCTTCATATTATAAATATATTTTATATATTATTGTCATATATAATATTCTTATATAGATATATACTTTTACAAAAGTGATAATAGTTCAATACAAGCGGTTCTAAAAATTAATAAATAGATCTGTAAGGGTT